>OU342745.1:357506668-357703693 GCA_910589775.1 Avena eriantha
GAGCGATGGGAGTGGAGGCACCTGGATTATGATGCGATCAAGTACACAGCCAAGGACGCGTATGTCTGCTACAAGATGCTCAACAGGATCTGGCGGGTGGGTGAGTGTGATGTTTACCACTACTAGTTTTGCATTTCGTTCCTAGTTTTATCTCGCCTGTATTTTATCTCGCATGTATTTTCTAAGCATTTTGTGTGTAAGAACCAGGCTCGTATGGTCCCTGTGCTATTAGCTACTTAACCTGTATGCTCAACTTTACCCCTTTTGTGTGCTCAACATTCATTCTTACAAATTATGTCTGTGCCATTTGCATGCGACAGAATGCAGGACTGACATGCATAAGATGTGATACAGTCATAAGTCATAACCAAACCCAGATTATAACGAAGGATATAGTCATAACCAAACCCAAATTATAGTTTGACAAAGGTAATACACAACAGTTCGTAATTTCTCACATAGTGTACTTCTGAAATAACATGTTTTCATAAACACAACAATCATGCACTAATAGTCTACATCCCAGCCTGTTGGAGAAGGCAACCGATCCCAGGATGCCTTCGGTCGCTTGCCCCAGTTTGTAGATTCACCTAGACTCCGGCATCTGGGGCAAACAACCTGCCTTGGTGGTGGTTCAATGATGCGATGCTTGGAACGAGATTTTACAATCTAGCGGTACAGCCCGTGGCTAACATACCCGTCAATTGCAGCGTACTTCGGATTAGGTTCAGAAAGTGGCTTATCCTCCTAGTAATCGTGCCCTAAACACCTCCACGAACATCTCGGCAATATGTCCTTCATGTCAGCGTACCATGGGCCGATGAGTTCGGAGGCAAGAGCGGCCATCCCGGTCTTGCCGCCCTTCGTCCCTAGGATCCAGTAAATTTTCTAGATGTCCACTCTGCACTCTTTTGGGATTCTAATGTTGATAGTTGGGCTTTCAAGCAGTTTAGTGTCATTCGTGATGTCAACACTAGTAAATGTTATGTGTTGGTTCACGAGAAAGTCATGAAATAGATCCCTAATGCTTTCGCCCCAGCTGCATGAAAATGAATTCAGACAAATAATATAGCAATAACTTTTGCAAACAGATGGTTCAGGAACAAAAAGACAACAAAGTCTACCAGATCCCGTCAGCCCCCTTCTCGCAAAAAGGCTGGTATACGAGGACGTGCCCCTTCATGGAGAGTTGCACCACGGCGATCCTACAGTGATCGCGGCTGTACTCGAGGTCGAGACCTACGAACCTGTTTTCTTCGAACTGCAGCCAACTCGTGTAATTATTCAGAGTGTTCCTCACCGTTCGAGGGTCGGTGGTGTAGATGACATTGATCTTCTTCCCGCCATGTACTTCGATGTTGAAGTGCGCAGTTTATTGCCTGCCATCGTTTCGAACGTCCGGAGCATCCATGACTAGATGAAAGAGGGAAAGGATACGGAGGAAGAGGGTGATGCGGTGGTGCAGGAAATGGATGAGGCCATGGAGGAGAAAGACGATGAGGCCGTGGAGGAGGAAATGAGATGGAGAAGTGAAAGATTGGAACCGCCCTTACCAATATCTGGAATTGTGCACGACCGTTCGTAGTAGGGTGAAGGTGGAGAAAAACGGCGGTTTTACACGTTGACACTAGCGCTTCCTAAAATTTGTTCTACGCCACTTGCATCCGGTGGAATCGAGGTCTGCCATGCACGATCCAAGTCAAACATAGGCACGTTTGCGCATGCCGACCTTCACTCACTGACAGGCGGACCGCACATTTCTCTCTTACGATTTATTTTTTCACTTCCTCTAGATGGTTCCGGTGCCCGCCCTCAATAATTACGCCCCCCTTCTTGTCTACCACACGGATGAGAACCGGCGGCGGCGGCGGTTCCTTGCAGATTCACTCCCCACTCTAACAACTGCCCCATCCCTGATTCCATCCCCTCTCGAATCCATCCGCGTCCTTATCACAATGCCTCCATTAATCTACCGGATTCCGGACTCCATTTGCCGCTATGGGTAGAGCTTGGGGTAGCAGCAGGCTGAAGCAAAAGGCATGCGACGATGACCTGGATGGCCAAGGCGACCGCTACCATGAGGATTGGGGATGGCCGAACCTCAGCGCCGCGAACGTGCATAGGATCGCCTCAGGGTTGGACATCATATCAGCCGGCCGCCTCGCTCGTTGCATCCCTGGCTACCGCTTGACGATGCGGAACATGGACGAACAACCCTTCGGCACGCCAGGCCTTCTTTACCCCGATAACAGCAAATGGCCAAACGACCATGATGTCCACGTAAGTTCCAGTATCTAGCTTATTCGTTCAGTCATATCGTTGATTCATATGTGCTGAACTCTCATCGAAATCCTATGTTCCTTTCGTCGAACATGTTGTGTGCACGCACAGTTTGAACAAATCGAACCATTTAAGACTATTCTGTACAGCGGAAGCTCTGCTCGTACCTAATATTCTGGTATTTTCGTAGTGACACAGTCTTACTTTAGGTGATAGACGAGTTGTCAATTTCGATTTTGCAATGGAATGCCTGCTAGGTGATATTTTGTTTCCTAAAATAAAAACAAACAGATTAGACGATTTAAGGCTGTTATGCCCCGAGCTGTTTATGATCATCGTCAGGAGTTTGTTCTGGGGGCTTTGCTACTACTCCATATATTGAGTATCTTCGTAGTGACACAGGCACAATTTAGGCGATATCTGAGGAGACACTCGTATTTAGGCGATATTTTGTGTACTTTAATCTGAAGGTCTAGTTGTAAAATTATATTTGCAATGGAATCCATGCTAGGTGATTGTACCAACTCACAACAAACTCTACAGAATATTCATGCAAAACTGATGCTGCTGGATAAGTGGTCCGAATCAGTAGTGGTGAATATCAAGGAAGAAGAATAGACGGAAATGGAAGATGACCAGAACTGGGTGGGTGGCAACGACGAGTGGCTGGTCCTTTTATCACAGGATGGCAGTACTTGGACTCTAAAAAATGGCTACAGATCGGTGAGACTTGCAGTGCCATCTTTGAAGGGTGTCGGCATTACTGCATTCAACAACGGGTGGCTGCCGCCCATTTTCGAATTCGCTTACAGGTTCAACATGGCAGAACTTGACCTCGTGAAGGTACATCTCCCACATAGACCACGGGAGGGGGCATGGAAGAACTGGGAGTACGACCTCTTAGCGGTGTTCGACAAGGCAATCACATTCATTAGATGCCCAGAAGACAATGAATGGACAGTCTTGTGCAACGACTTCCTATGGCCGGAGAAGTATGTTGACGTCGTCTTCACCTACGACTACTCTTCATACAGACCGCAACGCATTTATGCGGTCACTAGACCTAGCGGCAACATGCGCGTTTGGGAGCCGTCCATTTGGGGTGAGTCATGGTGTCATATAGCATGTAAAATCCCATTCAAAATTCTGCTTACTGACTGTTAGTAACACGCAGGTACCCACGCAGCCCCGCGCATCATTCCAGCTCTGGTCATCAAAGATGTAGTAGCAGATGCTGAACTTGGGACACGACGCTGGTTCCTGGAACCTCTCGGAGACAACATGGAACATGATTATGAAATCATGTGGATTCATATCAGGGGAGCACTAAACAGCGTTGTTGATACAATAGAACATATGGGGACACAACTTTCTTCATACCCATCGCTGCGGTGTCACATTTTCTCGATGTCCGCATGCCCATCCAAAGACCCAGTAGAGCAAGTCTGGAGCAGAATCAACAATCTGAAGGGACAATCTGTGTTTCTTGGGATCAACTACCCTTTCTTTGTCGGAGCCCTTGGAGCTGTTGAACCTAGAATTGCTCAGGCAGCCCTGGCCCCTGATGCTGCTGCTGCTGGCTGACGGAGAACTAGCTGCTGCTGCTCCTGGTGAAGCTGACGAAATACTTGGTGATGTTGCTGCTGGTGAAGCTGACGAAATACTTGCTAATGCTACTGCTGGTGAAGCTAACGAAATACCTGCTAAGGCTGCTGCTGGTGAAGCTGACGAAATACCTGCTGAGGCTGCTGCCGGAGTCTAGGAAGAACATGCTGGTGTTGTTGCTGAGGTGCCAGCACTTCCAGTGTTGATAGCAGACTGTGTGTTCGCTGCAGACTCACGCGCCTATCATGTTGACACTCCAGATCCGACCTGGAGCCGAATCCACGTCGGGGGGAGGGGGCCTGCAATTGGCTCATCAGTGGGGTCGTATGATTTGAAGGAGAATGAAAGATGGCCAAACGCAGCATTCTGGTTCGTTCTGACGATACCACCAGCTCTTGGGACCTAGTGCTCATACTAGCAGATCCGATGAACCATTTGTCTTTATCTTTATCATTAGTTACGCTTATGTGTGTAAAGACTAAGCTGTGCTTATTTTTGTAAGACTAAGTTAGTCCTAACTGCATAATATTCAGTGAAGCCCAGCTTTTCTTTCCACGCCCATAACAACAGAATTGCAGCATAGAACATACAAATGTAATGTGCATACTAGGCATTTTTTCTCAGGATAACAACCACTTCAAGCAAATGATACATCGTGTACGCATTTGAACGCATCACTAGAATGTGCCACCTATTGATGATTGATGACATGGATCTAGCTTTTCTGCGCGTATTTGCATTGAATCGCTAATTGATTTGTTCACATATTTTTTGGCAATGGCTGATGAACTCCACTCTCTTGGTAACTTGCTTCGTCAGCGAGCACTTGTTGATGCAATGCAAAGTACAGAACATGGTCGTCATCGTCATTCCATTTAGGTTCTCTATGTTTCGTCATCACGGAGCTACTAATTTCAAATGAAAATCTAATAAACAATATATGTGTACATTGTTAGAGTATGCTACGGCCATGGTACATACATGTTTTTCTACAATCACAAGAAGAAAACTTGATGCATTTTCACCTTGTTGGCGTTGTGCCGAACTGGGTGGATGTGGCTTTGGGGTTTGGAGAGGAAGGCGCCGTGGCTGGTGCGTGTTCGACCACGGCGATGGCGAGCTCGGATTCTGGAGGAGGCCAACAGGACCGAGCATGGTCGGCATGGTGACAGATCTCACCCGGGAATGAATTCTCGTCCCCGCGTCGTGCCAATGGTGCGTTCATGGTGAGGGCGAGCTCCGATTCGGGATGGGGAGGAGAACGGGCTGAGCAGGTTCGTCCAAGTCCTAGCTCCATGCCATGGCCGCGGCCATAGATTACCGCCCCAGAGGAAGAAGAAGACGCGTAAAGGATGCATGCGCCAATGCTGCAAGCCTACATGGCAGCGACGATTGCAGCGACATAACGGCAAAAGCTGACAGGGGGACCAACTTGACGGCCGTTAGCCTGATTTTTTTATTGAAACGTAAAGTTGAATTCATGCCGAAAACGACCCTCTGAGTATTTGGCACGCCAACTGTAGTCATCGCGGCTGATTTCAGGGAACTCGGGTACCGCGTTGCCTGGCCACACCAACTTTCAGGCTGCAAAATGATATTCTTCGTATTTTGGACATCAAAGGTACATTTTTTGTCCTTTTGCTCTCGATTTGGGGCAGAAATTAGGTGAACTGTCTACGCATGTTCGGGAGTGCCCCTAAAGGCACACCCCATTTATCTCGGAGCATTTTTTGCAAATTGGAATCAAGGAGGAGCAGAGCATGGCGGCAGCACGGGCAGGCGAGCCCTTGGGGTTCTCTGGCCAGGCCATGACAGAGCGAGCCTGGTCAGAGTCACGGCAGCGCACGATCAGGGTGTCTAGCAGCGGGTGGCAGCACAACGGCGCCAAGCGGGTAGAGCGGTGTGAGGGTAGCGGAGACGAAGAGGAGTATGTTCGGTTGTGGGAGGAAGAGAAAAGGGAGTGGAAAAGAGAAGTGCGTCTGTGACTGGTGGGCCAGGCTAGACAAAAAGAGGACAAACACAGACTGTTTCCACCGCAAAGGCTCCTCATATTTGTTCTATGAATGCATTCGTTTGAGGCCTGCGGTTCGTTTGGCCCTCCCATTGGGTATTGATTTTGGTCCAGTTTTCTCCAGGGAAGTCAAACGGACAACAAAAAGGCCTTAGCGGCCTCCCGCTAGGATGCTCTTAGGCCTTGGGAAAATGTTCGTTGGGGCATGTTGTTTTTTTGTCTGGTTGCCTGGTTTTTCATTGCTTGTATGGGGTGGGCAATCATCCCAGTTTGTTTGGTAGGATGTACACCTTCTTTTTGGTTTCGCTTATGCTAGGCAATGCTGTTTTTTACGAAATTTTTCCGATCTATTAAAAATCATCAATGCCAGTACAAAGGCGTGCCGCTATCCTCGACCCCCATAACTAGAGCTGGGCAAAGCTTGTCATAGTAGATCTTGTTGTAATAGATAGACGGGAAGTTGCCGTGTTAAGGTCACAAAGGACCAACGCACCAGAGCAACAACCATCGCCAATGACAACCTTAGATCAAAAGAGACTAACTTGAAAATTGACTAGATCCCAGGAGATCCACCAAACACACGACTCCACATGCTCTCCTTTGGCACTAGATGCACCATCGGAGTAGGGAAGACATTATTATGACTTCAGGACGTAGCCACCGCCTCAACATCCTAAAGAAGACATTGAAAAATAGGCTAAACAAAGAACGAAAAACCTCCCGCCGGCGAGAAGCCGCGGTCCGCCACACCTCCAAGACCCCAAGGCCGGTGGAGGAGGAGTGGATTGGCGGTGCCCTCGACGAGAGGGACGCAACCCTATATGAGTTTTGGTGTTGCCTTCCCGATCGCTTTCTTTTCCTCACGTACCGGTTCATCCCGTTGCAAACCAATGGTGTTTGATTCCCCACATGAGAAGTTGTATATGGTTACCATGATCGAAATATGGTGAGCTTACCATGTTATTGCATTTTACATCCAATGATAGATAGCAATCAGAACAAAATGAGTTTCATGGTCACCACAAGGAGGACAACAATGATGAACTTGAGATTAGTCTCTCGGTCCTGAATTGCCCCTTTGCCTACATGAATATCTTGTTCCATTCGCGCGGGTTGAACAACCATTGGTTGAGGTGCCATAGCTTGATCACCACAACCTCATCAGCCAAGAAATTGCGGTACTCCTCTTGTGCCTCCTATCTAGTTTGATATCCTCTATAGCTATTGTTCGAGAAACCATCTAGATGTCTCCCTCTATAGACCACATACAACGAAGATGAAACAGATAAAACAAGTTAGCTATAGCATGAGAAGCATGAATGAAATCATAACATACCATTAAAACTTAACACCAGATCATGCATTCAACACAGATGAGAGCACAACAGAAGCAGATCATGAAATAAGGGGGACGCATGATCATTACCAAACTAGCATCATAAGTTCATCCTACAGTTATGATGTCAACCTACCACCACATCAAAATAGGTGTCATCCTACCACCACATTAACAAGTTCAGCATCACATGAATGGTTGGTATATACAACTTCATCATTATAGTTCATAAGAAGTTTG
This sequence comes from Avena eriantha, assembly GCA_910589775.1. Classification (NCBI taxonomy): domain Eukaryota; kingdom Viridiplantae; phylum Streptophyta; class Magnoliopsida; order Poales; family Poaceae; genus Avena; species Avena eriantha. The sequence continues at coordinate 357,514,141 of OU342745.1, forward strand.
TAAGACCTAGCTAGCACTAAAATATACATCAAGGATCAATATCTTAATCATCTTCATCACCATCACGCATCCCCACCCCTAGTCCCCCATGAATAAAAGCTCTATAGGTTGTCGTAGTAATTGCCTAGGTAGGTCTAAGCCGCAGCACCCTGTGTGGATCAATCATGCTCATGAAGCTTGTATCCTGGGCCTTGTCAACGACAAGGTGGCTGAGAGCCACCATGAGAGACTCCTCGGTGAAGCCAACCATGTCCATGATGGCCCTGTAGTGGTATGGGTGCATGTTTGTTGGCTTATTCTCCTACATGTCTTGGGCCACGTCCTTGATGGTGGGAGGTCATGTTTGTGAATTCCACTAGCTCGTCATCAGCAAGGGTGACTTGCTTACTCCTCCTCGTAGCAGTTGGCTTGCCAGGGATGTCACCGGCTAGGGCCATCGAGGATCACCGTGTTTGACTCCTAGGTGTCATGATCATCAGCATATGAAGGTGCATGTATTGGTGGAGGTGTCGCGTGGGCCTGGCTTGATCCCATGGAATACTTGTTGGTGGTCAATCCGAACAAGAAGATGGTCTACATCTCAGTGTAGTTGGGGATGAGCATGTTCAGGAACTCATCGTCCTTGGGATGATCCTACGATTGCAAGAGTGTGTAAGGTGTGAATGATCATGATCGCTAATGGTGTGCAGGAAATGTACAACATAATGTGCTAACTATGATGTGCCCGAGATAGTGCTCACTCTCCAGGATAATGGTCTTGGTACCTTCACACAATTGAGCACCACTCGGATCCCTTATCTTGCTAATGGTGAGACACCTTACCCTCCACTTCCTGAGGTGATTGTACACGTGAGTGTGGATACAATCAGCTCCATAGCACTCGAACAGAGCCTTTGCACATGCAATCATATGGAACTCCTTGAAGCCCTTGTCAGTTTGGATACTGCTCTTGATGACCACGTACTTATTCTCAAGGACGAAGCTTGGCATGAAGGGTAACCATTTCATGGTACCCTTAGCTGCAGCAACCTTCTCTAGCTCTGTAGGCCTTGTGCGCCTTCTCAACCTTCTTGTCCCTCACAATCTTTGCAGCAACCTTCCTCATTAGGGATTGCACAGGGTCATGGTAGTTGGCAACGCATTGGAATATCTTCACATCATTCTCAGGATCTTCCTGAGAATCTTACATATACAAAGGGATCTGCAAACCGTCAAAGGGGACCAAGGACTAGGTAAAGTCATCACACAAGGAGTCCTACATTCAACACGGATGACAATACAATGTAACAACAAATAGATGTAGCATGACACAATATGCACAACCAGTAGGAAAATATCAATCTACACATCATCTAACAATAAGCAGATGTAGCATAACACAACAATTTGTAGATCTAACACAAACTCTTAATCTACAATGACAGTACAGACATATGAGCTAACACAAGCTATAGATCTAACATGGAAGTAGCTACAGATGATCCCAAGTTCTAGATCTACTTACAATCACAAATGAACTCTATGACGTAGAGGTGTGATTACTTACGGTCATCGCTAGAAGTGGACGAGAACTCGACTCGGAAGAGGCAATAATCTTGATGTTGTCGCCATTGCCGACGACCAGAGATGAGTGATCCTCTTACATGTTCTTTGACGCCCTAGTGGAGCTCTATGGGGAGGGGTAAATGGTGGATTTTTAAATGGAGGTGAGAGTATGGGGTGGAATTAGAGGAAGGGTTTCGGCGGGAGGTGACAAAATCTTCCTGCACCCTTTTCTCTTTGATTGCAGCACGCCTGTGCTCATTCCATCTCTTTCGTGATCGATCTCATGCAAGGAACCTCCCCATTTACATCTAGGGATTGCACGAGGAGGGTGGCTCGCCGGAATGGGCCAAATTGGTAGTTCCTAACGGGCCTGACTCTGGGGTGCTCTGAGATTCATGAGATCACAACATGGCGGCCGGACATGCAACCAATCAGCCTAAATTCTTCTCCATGGGGTGTGGTTTGCCCTTGGGAAGCATACCAAACGTGCCCAAGGCCAATGCATATATGTTTAGTCAACTTGTGCCTTGCCACCCCCCTATAAATAGGTTGCATTGTAGTTGTTCTATTCCCAACACCAATATCAAGATAGAGCGAGAGTGTTCGAGGACCATAGTAGATGGGAGAAAGAGAGCGAGACAAGGGATACTGAAGAGCGATGAAAAGTGAGAGAGCGATCATACGTCTATGTATCGGAGGGTGCTAGCTAGAGACACTATCTATATCATAGGGTTAGGTTGAGCTGATATCTCTAGGGTCATGCAAGTACAACCTAAAGATATTTTGTACCAAAAGAACAGGCATGTTCACCAAGGTGATGTATACAATCTACAGCTACAATGTGCAAGTTCCTAGCCTGAATACCATCACCTTATATGGCTACGCAGAGAGTTTCTTCTCCATTGAGGTAAATTACCCTCACAACTTATGGATACATCACAAGCTAACAGATCCTAAGCATGTTCTTGTTATCAGTCTTCTGATGAGGCAACTAGGCTCTTCTCCATGTATCCATGGGTAGGTGAAGGGTGAGAAGGATGTTGTGATGGCGGAGCTAAGGAACCTCCTGTCTATTATTATGGAGGTTCCAAGCATTTGACTCTTTCAGGATCTTGCGAACAATAACTCACAGAAGTAATGTTAGAGAACATACATATGGTTCTCTGGAAATACCTCCGCTTCTTAGAAAGAAAGAACTCTAGTGTGGCATAGTGTTTGTGTAGGGAGAATACCAAGATACATGTTAGTACTAACAAGGATATATCTGAATTTTGTGTTGAAGTTGAACGCAGAGGCGCAATTGAACCCGTGAGTTTTGAATTCATGTCATAACTCACTTTCATCTTCATTTTAAACTCACTATTCTAATGGCCTGGTTGGTAGCATAATTTGTGTGTGCCACAATCAAAATAAAACTTAATAAATAACGAATGCCACACAATGATAGTGACAAAAACCCCTGAATTGCACCCCTAAAGTTGCAATATGTTGCACAACTAGAATGGAAGTCGTGTGTGAATTGAATGTATTGTCATCTCAGTGAGTGACTCTAGTGTTCTATATATCCCAACGAAGTCAAAGACATGCGTTCTTGGAATAAAAAACCATTGAAATATTCTGACAGAACTATCGAACTCAATTTAAGGCGAAAAGAGATGAAGTAAAATAACAAAGACACCTTGCGGAAGGTTGGAGAGGATCCTAAATGTACCACCGAAACAACGTCGATTCCATGCCTCCCTAGAGGTCACAAATGATGAACATTGGTGACGGTGGTGCCTAGGGAAAAAAGAAGTCACCTCTTTGCTAGTTACTGCTCTGGAAGATAATAAGAGGTGTTGTAAGATTCACTCCAAGAGATATGAAGTTATAGCCGATAGGGGTGGACATATTAACAGAGGACTGAATTATCGAACCGAATTAACCTAGAACAAACCCGAATATGGCGAAACCGAAAAGTTATATCACTAAATCGGACATCACTTCTTCAAACCCTAATATAGCTAGGTCTATTCGGTCATTTTCCTTGGCAACCTGAAACCGATAAACCAAACATATGTGCAAAATCGTCAAATTTTTATGTAATCTAGTATCTATGTTCTCTAGTACACGCACCCCGTTTTAGTCCACTCCAGTCATCCATGTTTCTACATCCCAATTCCCCACCATAGCAAACTATGCGCCCCTCTCCTTTTCTCTACCTGGTGAGCGGTGTTGGCCTATAGCCGATGTTACTTCTCCCCGGCGAGCGGCGTTGGCTTGTAGCCGATGGTCCACACCACCCAGGCCGACGGTGTCCCACGGGCTTCTCTCCTCTCGCTGGGTGGCAGTAACAGTGGCCTACATCGAGATCTTCTCCTTTCCCTTGTCTTCTCTTTTTATGTTTTGGAGTTTCTTGAGGCTATGATATTAATAACACTATAGGTAGAGACTTTGGCATCCATGGAGGGGTGAGACAAGGTGATCCTTTCTCCCCTTCCTATTTAATTTGGTTGTTGAGGGTTTGGCTAAGTGATGGCTGTGAAAATAGCCATCTTTCTCTGCGTTTAAATCACATTTTAAGTCAAGTAATTGGCAAGGAATCTCTCTAGCCTTGCTACTTATGACTATTATTGCAAAGATGTGCAATCCTTGGTTTTAGTTTATGTTGTGCAGGAAATCAAAATTTTAAGGCGAAATCAGGAGTATTCATCAAAGATTATCACATTACCAACTCGGCTAAGCTAACTAGGGATGAAAAGGAGGCATCTGCGAGCTTAACTACCAGCCGTACAGGCAAGGCCCGCCAGTACAGTGTGGCGTTGGCTTCGTTAGGTCAAATAAGATGCCTATATATTTTGAGACTCCAACAACCATGCAGAAAGTCGCCATTCTTAGATTGCATCACAACACTACCGAAGGAGATCCATCACCATAGTTCATTCTCTCCATCCTCCATCCAATCCATAGCAATATCCATTATCTTGTAATTGACATCTCCTTATGATTCAGTGACCATTGTAAGAATATTTGATTTCAATCTACGTATTCACACAATGTTTTCTATCATTGATATTATTGTTATGAGTGAGTAGTCCTCACGGGCTGCAGGTTGGGGTGAAACCTCACATCGATTACATGCATATAATACATGGTAATATTGTGTGGTGATTGAATAGGAGATATGTATCTTTGTTTCTTTGTCTCTTGTCTCGATCCATGGACTTGTAGGTACCCAAGATCCTAGGGATTAATAAAGGCTCGAGGTAAGATGAGTGGTGAACGTCGACTTCATGCGAAACCCAGTGGTAGTAAGGGGAGTATGGTCTTTGTTTAGGGATCCACTTGGGAGTAACAATAACATCACCGTTCTTAATGCTTTTATCTATATTTTACTTAATAATTGTTATAGCCTGGTGCTTCATGGTATAATGGTTTGATCAAAAGATTATTGCTATGCCTTTGGCTCACAAAGGCTTTAGTGTTTATGGATGTGTTTCCCACAACCCTATCTATATTATATCATTTCACACATGAATGTGCTTATTATTATCTTTATCCCATATGTATGTGCAGCTGCAGGTGAAGCTTCAACCCTGACCTATTTTTATCCATTGCAACAACCAACGTTTTTTCAAAGTAAATTAGAAAGGTCCGGTAAACATAAAGTAAAATGAGTAAACAAAGTCTTGGAGATGTGCCTTATTATTTCCATACATCAATCGTTTCCCAAGGTTTGATAAACCTAGGTCTACTAGGGAAAATACTACTATACTACATCTGTAATATGGATCGAAGGTATCAATAAGATGTTGTTTCAGGCTTATGGTAGTAATTTGGTAACTGGGCTTGTGCCCCATATTATATAAAATAGAGTTGCAATACTTCAATATGATGATGATACGATCCTACTTGTTTAAGATGATTTGAATCAATGGATTCATTTAAAACTCATCCTTTAAATGTTTGAAGCAATGTCTGGATTAAAAATTAACTTTAGTCAGACTAAAATCATGATGGTGATTGATGATACTGCGAAAGCTTTAAGATATGATAGCATGCTTGCTCGCCATCTAAGTTGTTGGCCTATTAAATATCTTGGTGTCCCTGTTTGTGGGTCTAGGTTGCATGTGGCTAGCATCCAACCATTGTTTGGTAAGCTCTATAATAGACTAGATGGTTGGGTAGGTAATTCCTCTTCGATTAGGGGGAGATATATCCTCATCTGGTCCTCTTCGAGTAGCCTACTCATTTATCACTTGTTTATGTAGCAAGGGGTAACCTCGGCAATGTCCATTGTTATGCACTTGGGTTTCACAGAAAATGGGTGCGCTGGTGATCTAGTCGGCTAATCAGACAAACAAGGGAGGCGATATTTACCCAGGTTTAGTACCTCCTAGAGGAAACCCTACTTCCTTCTTGTTTGATCTTTATTGATGGAGATTAAAAAGTCACTAGGTTGCTAGATGCGATCTAGCTTACAGCGGATTGATATGACTAGATTCATGGTACCCTCCCCGTTGGCTCCTCCCATACTTTATATGAGAGGCCGGGTCTCGGAGTCCAATTCGGGTTGGTTACATATTAAAAGGTAACTCTATGACTATGTCAGCTACATATTGGGATTTTCCTTGATTGTCATGTATGTTTCCTGGGCTTCGGGTGCTTCGAAAACCTTTGGCTCCTTATGTGCCTCATGGGCCATGTCCTGGGTTCATACTAGGTATACTAACAATGGAAACCCGACATGTTATACCCATGTCACTATGTACTTGATGGTCGATTCTAACCTCTAGAGCTTCAAACAAATCATTAGGAGATTTTTCTAGGAAGGTGTTGATAGTCCTCAAGGGCAGGGAATCACTTTAGCACAATTCAATAAATATTTGAGTGTCGAACCCACGAGGAGCTGAAGGTAAACTATTTATTCTCTAAAGCCCTAGAACCCAATTGTATGGCCTTTCGTGCAATGTAATGAACTAGAAGGTGTAACGTACTTTTTACTTCTAACTAGAAAATTGTAAAGTGATGAAAGTAAATACAGAAAGTAAAACTACTTTAGGTAAAGTAAAAGAAGGTAAAGGTAAAATCAAGTAACTTAAGGGAGTAAGTGTTCTGGCAATTTGTTATTCCATTCCTTTTGGTTGTCACAATGAGTGAAGCACATCGATAGTCTCTATTATTTCTTCTAGAGAGGAGCCATAAATAGATGTAGCCGTGTAACCATGCAATTACACCCCTAGTGATTGATCCCAATGGCGTTTATATGAAAGAAAGGGAGTTATTAAGACATAAATTCCAACTAACTCTATAAGTTTCAAGGTCCCCATAATTTATCATCCCATTAATTAACCATGAATTAGTATAACATGCATATAGAACTTAGAACACGGTTTCTATCAAGTGCCTCTAGCCATCCCTCCTCCTAGTAACATGCAACGATGATAACCTTATGAATTCCTCAACATATGTGTGCACCCATACATAAGTACATAATAGCATCATAGAAGATAACATACTTGTATGCAACCAACAATGAAATAATTCACAATTGCCATAAACAAATCACTACTCAAACATAGACATAGAGACATAATAGATCATGGGACAACAAAATATTTCATTATACATCATATTTTCCAAGACATTACAATATGTAAATGAAGAGGGTGTTGTTGTAGATGTTGATGATGACCACGCTGGAGGGGGTGAAGCCAACTGGAGGCGATACCGATAGTGGTTCCCCCTCCGATCTCCATCGGTTGCGGATTGCAGACTCTCTGTTTATGTGTTTTCGATATCCACTTCCGTATGTGTTAAGACAGTCGCCAGGGGGTATATATAGATATTTTTATGTCAAAACATGCCTATGGGGGAAATATTGAAGCGAATCGGATGACCAGGGTTGGAAAGAGCTATGGTGGCATGACCCACAAGGCTGAACGTGCCATTCCCAGCTCATTAACCTTCTTATGGCCCACTTTAGCGTATTTTGTTAATCTCAAAAATTTCGAAGTGTGCTATCTAACCTTGCCCTTTTTAGAGTCCCGGAGCTCTTGAAAACTCAAAAATACTAATAGAAGATTTTTCTGCCAAACAGAGTTAGAACAAAAGGAGATGAGATTGTTTGGAAAATCCCCGAAATCATTAAGAACGTTGGTAATAACTACAAATATTATGGAATATGTGACAATAAACTTCAAAGTTCATGTATACATTTACATGCATCAACATCCCCAAGCTTAAGCTATACTCATCCCCAAGAATAAAGGTCATAAAACTAACATAGACTTTGGAGTTTGTTGTTTATGTTGAACATCATAAGTCATGATCATTGATAAAAAAAAGTTAAATAATTCATTCTTTAAGTAATGACACCAAGCACTTACCTTATAAAGTGACATTTCTCATTCCTCATCTATTCCTACCAATAAGTCAATCTTGTATAAAAACAAGTGCACAAAGTACTATGAACCATTAATCATGCAAAGTGCAAGTGAAAGTGCATTGTGTATTGTGTATTGTCTTACTTTGGTATTAGAATATATATTTTTCTTTTGACTTGGAAAGAAGTAGAAAGTAAGCATTGATTAAACGTTTACTTATTTATATTCCAAACCTCAACATTTAAGGGCATGCTTATTAAACATTTTCTAATAGCCAATAACACCATGATCTTCCATACTAACTCCGTTTAGAGTTTTAAGAGAGGCTCCCATATATAGGAACCCTCCCATTTTTAGGCATGAATGTGTCAAGAGGAGGAGTTTACCATATTTGTTCATTATTTGGGACTAGGCTTCTCTTTAATCATTACATATTGCCTACTCTCTTGCAATTTTAAGATAAAGCACATTATGCATGCTCACCATGTTTAGCATGAGGGGGGAAACATGTTTAGCATGGAAGATCACTATATACTTAACCATAAAACCGTGCAAGCATAGACAAAAACATTAAACATCCAGCATATAAATACCTGGAATAGCATTTTTCTACATATTTAGGTATGGTGGACACTAGTGGAAAATAACTTGGTTTTAAGGGATTATGGATGAACAAGTCTTTGCTAGTTTTTATTAGAAAGGCTATCAAGAGGGTGATAGTTGACCATATACAAGCATGAAAAAGTGTCCATAGTAATAATAATTTCTTAATAGACAATATAAACTTAAGGTAAAACATCTATGCTATAAATAAGAGCTAGCACTAAATAAGACACTTGCAAAGTATCACTGATGACCCACAAGTATAGGAGGTGTATCGCAGTATTTTTGGTAAGTAAGAGTGTCGAACCCAACGAGGAGCAGAAGGTGTTGACAAGTGGTATGGATCGGGAATTCTCTGTAAATACTTAGCAAACGGATTTTTAGGGGTTTTTGATAATGGAGATAAATAAAGTGCGAGTAAATAAAAGACAATAATAATAATTGGACCAAGTGGCCCAATCCTTTCTTTAGCAAAGGACAAGCTGGTTGTATTACTTAAGATGACCAAACGTTCTTGAGGACACACGGGAATATTTTCAAGTGCTTTCGCTTCATATAGTTAATTAATCTTCTTTGGTTAGATACGTGTTGTGTGGGTGAACCTATGCTAATGTACTGACCTTCCTAGGACTAATACATACTTGTAATTATACCCCTTGCAAGCATACGCAACTACAAGAAAGTAATTAAGATAAAAACCTAACCACAGCCTTAAACTTTGAGATCCTACACTCCCTTGTGCAAAGGTTTCCTAACGGGGGTTCAAGTTTCTGTCACTCTGGCAACCCCACGATTAGTTGCCAAATACACAATGCATTCCCCTAGGCCCATAAAGGTGAAGTATCATGTAGTCGACATTCACATGACACCACTAGAACAATAACACCACAACTTAAATATCAAACCATTGAATCTTTCTCAACACAATTCCACTAGTAACAACATGACTTCTCCCATGTCCTCAAGAACTAAACGAACTACTCATGAAACATCATATGGATCAAGATCAGAGATGAAATAATGATAAGTAACAATCTGAACATGAACAATAATTCAATGGTTCCACTCAATAGCATCAAGTACAACAAGTAATCAACACCAGGAAGATTTTCCCGAAGAACTATGCAAGATTCAACCCAATTGTTATAGCGGTACTGAGTGGTGATGATGGTGCTGGTGAAGATTATGATGATGATGATCCCGATGAAGTCTAGCTTGATGACGGTGTTGATGGCGGCGATCTCCCCTCTCCGGGAAGGAATTTCCTCGGCAGATTTCTGCCTACCGGAGAGCTCTTTCTCTCTCTGTAATTTCCGCCCCATAGAGGCGGTGGAACCTTTCTATGGTCTCTCCCCGAGTCTTAGGGTTTCGAGGGGATTATATATGCCAAAGGGCGATGCTGGAGGTGGGCCAGGGTGGCCACACCACCTGGTGGCGCGTCCAGGGGTGGCCTACGCCAGGGGGTGGTGTGGGCCCCCTGTGGCCCATCTCCACTTCCCCTTCTGGCCTCCTTCGTCTTCTAGAAAAATAGGAATTTCCGTATATTTTCTAGGATTTTCTAATCTTCGCAAATTTTGCACTTGGACAGTGTCTTTTCCATCAGAATCCTGACTTCAGTGGTTCATCCTCCAAAAGTCATCAACCATGCATAAATACATAAGTATCATCTCTTAATATGAAATATATCAATGAATAACAGTATATTATGATATAGAATAGTGATGAAAAAAGGACGTATCAACTCCCCCAAGCTTAGACCTCACTTGTCCCCAAGCGAAAACTGAGCTCAATAAACATGACCACAGGTTTACGGAGCGAAGTGTTGATAAAAACAATACGGACAAGAAGCATCACATTCAATACACAAACCATAATAGAAGAAAACTCACTATTATATAACTTAACTTCCAATGAGTAAAAGAAACACAATAAAGATACACAAAGTAAATCATAATTGGTGATGGCAAACTTTGTTCTTGGTCAAAGAACGGTTAACAATTTGCAGGAATTTAAACATATTGGGGTTTTCAATGATAGCTTTCGAAGTAATATTCACGCATATAAGAGCAATGTGCAAAACAAGGAGAATAAGAAACATGATTGAGTAGATCACCATATGAATGGTTGAAACACAACAACTCAAATGCTTGCTTAGGATAGAAAGGAATAGGTTTACTGACTCAACAAAAAGTAAAAGATAGGCCCTTTGCAGAGGGAAGCATGGATTTCAAGTTTCATAAAGAGCTTCCAAAAATTATGGTACTTACTAGCTTTGAGCTCTCATTGCCCCTATCATAAGCATCTTTAGGTGATTAAGGTTAAAGTGAACAAATATTAGGATATGCTTGACAAGTTATAAGTCGAAAATCTCATGCCCCTTGCCTACAAGTACCGAACCTCATGCTACTCAAGTTTAGTCACGAGTAAGTTCTTTTCATTGTAAGTACATGTGTATCATGGAGAACCGCCAACAGGGTACCCCTTGCCCCATGATACAGGAGCTATCCCATATCAAAATGACAAGGCAACAGACAATGAGCATCTCAGTGATCTTTTTATTTGCTATTTGCATAGGTTTTTATTGAGGATGCTTCACAGAATGCTCACTATGGTTATGCTACAAGTTTCCACCATGATTAGGCATGGCTTAGGCTAGCCGCCCAGGCGTTTCTCTAACACACATACAGACTCCATGAGCTTACAAGCTCCCCTTTTATTTCACACCGTCGGGATCCATAAACAAAAGAATCATGATATCAACTGAATAATAAGTGCAATGTTGAAAGCATTCCTCATGGTACATGGTTCTGCTAATTCTCAACTTATAAAGTGCAATCATATAGGCAACATAGATGGATGCAATGGTTCAAGTTTATTAAGTGTAAGAAAGTAAAGTGTGTCATCAAGTTTGTGAGAGCTTTAATCACTAGTTTTCACATAACAAGTTTAATTTGGAAGGTAGATAAAAACATGAATTTACTTGGAATAACAATAATGCAAATAGGTAGATATATTGGATGCAAATGGCATAGGTTTTAGTTTTAGGATTGGACGCATGAGAATTATTCCCTCTCAGTACAGGTTTTTGGCTAGCACGGCTGGGTAGGTGTCGTGGTGGTGTCACGGCAGATGCCATGGATAGGCTAAAGGTGGGGACTAAATGCACTAGGGGAATCCAGGGAGGGATAGTGAGGTGATTCCACACATAGTTGCTTTGTATTTGATTCACTTCCATAGATTACAAGTGCTCCCTGATCTGTATTGGGGAGAGGAGGAAGAAGAACTCTCTTACTCTCACCACAAGTAAATACCACCCTCAAGGGATCAACCAGAAAAACCAACCCTTTCTACAGAGGCCCTAGCCCTCCTTATATAGTGGTGGCTAGGTATCCGATTAGGGCATACGTGGGGGCATATTCCAAGGAATATGCCTCTTCCCAAAATAGTAAGCCGACCGGGTCACTTTAGCCCAGCGTCATCCATGCAGAGGCTACGTGAGCCTCTGCGGCGCCCACGTCATCCGACATTGGCATCGTCACCTTTGTCGGCCACACCTCGGTGGTCTTGGCCTCTGTCCACTTCGCTCACGCTCTGTGTACAGAGGTCACCTTTGACCAGCGAGATACCTTCCTTCTCTTACAAGCTTGATATAACCCGGATCGTACCTAGTTGATCCAGCCACACCTGTACCTGCATATAAGTTAGATTGATCTATCCGACATACGGCTTTAAGTCGGTTGAGATCTAGTTAGGTGGACATCCCTTGGTCTAGGTTACTCCGTGATTCGGCCTTCCTTGAGGTGACTCGGCCAGCACTTTCTTTGACCGAGCCGTACCTCGGCTAACTTGGCCTTTATACCCTGGCGTGACCCTACCGAGGGGTATCCCCCAACATTAGTCCCCAAAGCTGGTGCGGTCTTAGCCACCTTAGCCACTAAGGCCTCAGCAGGTTCAATTTCACCGAGCTTTTTGCTCCTTTTCCGAGTTAGCTCCTATCTCGGATTCCATAGGTTTACTTTCCCTTGGCACATTCCATGTTTTTACTTGACGGCCGGGTCCCCTCATACTCATCCGGGTTATTCTTCCTTCTCTCGTACGCTTCCCCACGTGGAGGCTAATCATTACTTTGCCTCATTTTAAGGGCCTGTGACAGTAACCGGCGCAGTTATTATTAGAATTTACTGTAGCACACGTTAGGTCATGCCTGCCTCCTCATTAACTGTATCATAACATTGCGTCGTGGGATCCGCTGCGCCCTGAGGCCCTTCCTGTGGCTCGTCGCTGATTGGTCGATCCGGGTCATACACGGCCACACCGTGTGGCCCGCCCGCACAACGCGATCCCACTACCCCTCAAGGGAGTGGTTAAATAGGGGAGGGGTGTGCCCCTTGGGTCCTTTTCCCACTTCCGCGCCCCTCAGCCTCTGCTTCTTCCTCTTCCTCTCCAGCGACAATGCCGCCGCCACCGCACCTGAGTAGCTGCGCCGCCGCCGCACTGCTTCCACGTGCACCAGCGTCGCCGCCACCTCCACGCATCTCCTCCACCACGGATCCTCGCTAGTCCAGGCCACTGCCTCCCACCGCTGCTAGCGCTAGTGAGGATAATGCTCTTGAGATGACAGAGGAGGAGCTCACCGTCGCAGAGCAGGAAATGGAGGAAGACGCGGCGAACGCCGACTGCGGCGCATGGGCTGGATCCTGGGTTTGCTAGGATGATTTGGACTGGATGTATCGCACCAGGCGTATCTCGAAGGGCATCACCGCACGCCTCGCTGCCGCTGAGCTTGCCCCCTCACCCAATCTAGGTGAGTGTGTGGTGTTTCTATCCCACTTCCAACGCGGGTTCGGTCTCCTAGTTAGTGATTTTTCCACGACTGGCTCAATACGTATGAGCTTCAGCCGCACCATCTTCCGGCTAACGCCATCACTTCTCTCTCTGCCTTCGCTTCCACCATCAAGGGCTACACCGGACTATGGCCCACGAAGGAGCTCTGGATCAGGTTCTTTGGCCTCCGCCGGAACGTGATTCCGAACATAGAACTTGACCCGGAGGACAAGCAGCTCACGCAGTTCGGTGTTGCGTCTATCTCTCCCTGGAAGCAGCCCATCTTCCCCCGAGTCACGAGGCTTGACTCTTGCAAGGGATGGGCCCGGACCTTCTTCTATGTCCGGAACAACACGTCTGAAGATTTGATCCGGCTGCGCCCCTACGCTCTAGGTCCTCCTAATCCGGATCTGTGAGACAAGATCCCCAAGAAGCCCACTGTCCTGGCAAACCAGGTCAACAAGAGGTTCCAAGAGCTGAAGGATCTTGGATTGCGCAATGAGGACGCAATGATCACATTTGTCCACAAACGGATCTCCCCCCTCCAGAAACGCACGCATAAACTCTGTCACATGAGCTGGGGCCGCGACCCCAACCGGACCTCCTCGTTCGAGTTAAGCAACACCGAGATCTACCGCCGGGTCAAGGCCCTCTTCACCACCCACAAGGACTTCTCTTTTGAGTGGATGTGGGGGATTGAACACTTCTACCGAGATAGGCTTCCTCCTGCGGTAAGTCTCGTGCCCCAAACCTTTTTCGAATTAAATCATATGTCGGTCTTTGTTGTAGGTTTAATCCTATTGCCTTCTCTTTCCCTTAGATGTTTCTTCAGCAAACCATCAAGGATGGCACCGAGCCTTCTCTCAAATGGGCGCCCGATCGCGATACCTCGGAGGAGGAGGAACCGGATCATGAGATGTTCCTGCCGATGGCTGATGTGACCAAGCGACCCACCGGTAAACTCTCTTCCATTAGAGATTGGCCCGACAATGAAGATGATTCGGACGTTGAGGTGATGGAGGCATTTGACGCTGTTCCCCTTTCTTATGCTTTTCCGGCATCAGCTAACCCCGGTGGGCAGATCCATGAAGACCCTCCCCTTGCCGTGGGTGAGCCTGTCCCGGTCGCACCGAAAAAGAAGAGGGGGCCGCATCTGCTCCTTCCTCCGGACCTTCCCAGCCAGCTAAAAGGCGAAAGAAGTCTGGTGACAAAACTGCCACCAAGCCTGCAACCAAGGCCACAACCTGGAGGGCTCGGAAGCCCAAATTTCCTTTGACCTCGGATGAGTAAGCCACTTCTCCCTTTGCTATTTATTTGTTCTTCCTTTGTTATAGTTTCTCATCATTCATGATCTTATTCGGCAGGGCCGCGGTTGAGGTTCCTCAGAGTGGATTTGGCATTGCCTCGCCGCTCCGACATAGCCCTTCTCCCCCTCGTGGCGACGATTCACGCCCGTTGAGCCCCATTCAGGAGGGCTTAGCGGTTGCTCCGGGTTCTAGCCCACCTCGTCAAGAGGAAGGCAACCTCGGAACAGGGGAAAGCGGTCCTGTCGAGGCTCCTTCTTCGGCACAGCCGCAACCAGCCACCACCGAGGTTCCTCCAGTACCCCCGCCGAAACGGAAATCAGTACCAGCATCAGCTCCAGCACCAGCAGCAACAACACAAACACCAACAACAGCACCAAGCCCTTCCGCCTCGTCCGAGTCATACAAACCTCGGCGAGAAGGCACCAGCAGCAAGGGAAGCAGTAAGGCCGTTCCCAAGGGCAAATCCCGCCACAGCAACTTCAACCTCACATCAGCATCCGAAGGGCAAAAAGGCTCCTGCCGCCACCAGGGCAGCGTCAATCGAGGCTAGACAATGTACACTTGCGTCCATGCTCACGAAAAATACTCCACCATCGAAGGACGCCCCTGCCGAGCTAGCTGATGCGCAACTTGTTTTGCACACCAGCCCCGCCCTTGCCCAGGTTGAGAGGAGGGAAGCCCATGCTAAGGGTCTAGTTGCCCCCGACATGCTTAGCGGCGAACGATATCGTCTGACCTTGATCGAGTTCGTAAACAACTAGAACAAGGCGGAGTTTGTCCATAATGACGATCTCCCGGAGAAGTTCGGTCCCGCCGAATTTGCTGCACAAATGAATACCGCTGCCAAGGCAATCAACCTTGCAGGTCGAATGATGGAGGTACGTTACTTCACCTTTTCCTTAGCATGCAGAAGATATTAATGATATAACCATTAGTCCTCGAGCCTCCGGGGGAGTAACTCGTTACTCGGCCGGATGCTACTTAGAGAATTAACGTAGCTCCTCAATAACTTCGAATATGCACACTCTTAGAGCCGGGTTAAGTTCCACTTGGCTAGGAACTTGTACACTTCGAATATGCACACACCTAGAGCCGAGTTAAGTTTCGCTTGGCCCGGATTTTGTATACTTCGAATATGCACACACCTAGAGCCGAGTTAAGTTCCACTTGGCCCGGATTTTGTACACTTCGAATATGCACACACCTAGAGCCGGGTTAAGTTCCGCTTGGCCCGGATTTTGTACACTTCGAATATGCACACACCTAGAGCCGGGTTAAGTTCCACTTGGCATGGATTTTGTACACTTCGAATATGCACACACCTAGAGCCGGGTTAAGTTCCACTTGGCCCGGATTTTGTACACTTCGAATATGCACACACCTAGAGCCGGGTTAAGTTCCGCTTGGCCCGAATTTTGTACACTTCGAATATGCATACACCTAGAGCCGGGTTATGTTCCACTTGGCCCGGATTTTGTACACTTCGAATATGCATACACCTAGAGCCGGGTTA
This sequence comes from Avena eriantha, assembly GCA_910589775.1. Taxonomy (NCBI): domain Eukaryota; kingdom Viridiplantae; phylum Streptophyta; class Magnoliopsida; order Poales; family Poaceae; genus Avena; species Avena eriantha. Next base: position 357,530,298 of record OU342745.1, read on the forward strand.
AGTTCCACTTGGCCCGGATTTTGTACACTTCGAATATGCACACACCTAAAGCCGGGTTAATTTCCACTTGGCTCGACTTTTGTACACTTCGGATATGCACACACCTAGAGCCGGGTTAAGTTCCACTTGGCCCGGATTTTGCACACTTCGAATATGCACAAGACTAAGCTATCTTTTTGTACTTTTTTCAGGTGACCACCAATCGCCAGAGCGCTGAGTTTCAGCGTCTCTTGGATACTCACAAGATGCTACGTGCGAAACATACTGCACTTCTCGCCGAACACGATAAAAGGGGTAAGTTTTCTCCTTTGCATTTTTCCATTTCTCTTCATCTTTTTCCGTCGAACTAATCCCTCATTCGGATTTCGCAGCTGGGGTGGAGGCTGAGAATGTCCTCACGAGGAGAAACTTGGACCAGATAAAGCGTAAGTTATTCTTGCTCAACCTTGCTATGCTTTCTATCTCCTTTTCTCCTTGGCTCGGTAAATATTCATACCTCGGCTTTGCCGGGTCAACAAACTATTTCAGCTTCTCTTGAAAGATAGTGTGCCCGTGCCTGCTATGATGCTGCATTTTCTCAAACAAGCATGGCAACACCAAGCTGAACTCAAGAAGAAAGACGACGAGCTTGCCCTCCTCTGGACCAAAGATGAAGAGATTGCCCAGCTTAAGGCAGATATGAAGAAGCTCAAAGCGCAGCACAAATCCAAACTAGAGAAGGCAGGCCAAGACTTTACTGAAGAAAGAGAGCGCCTCAACCTCCAGATTGCCAAGCACCAAGAACTTCTCAAGGAGGCCGACGTCAAGCTTGAGTCGGCGAATACTGAACTTGCGCAAATTTGGAAAAGGCGTGATGACTGTACCAAGGAGTTGACCCGGATCCACAGCCACATTTCTCGTAAGTTCCTTTCCTTCATCTGGCATTAACTTCTCCGGGTTGCTTCACATGTCTTTTCCTTACTTGCTTCACTTGTCTTGTTTTTAGGCAAATTTCCAGAGGGCAATGCCATTGCAACCACTGTTGTTGCCAAGTTCCACCAGGAGAGGGGTACCCCCATTGCTCCTGACGCTGGTGAAATTCCTTATGACATGGAGGACCTGCTGGTCAGTCTGTATTCTCGCGTTGAAATTCTGAAGAATTATGGCAAGGATATCCTTGATGTGGCAATCCGGATCTTCAACGCCTATTGGCCTGATGAAGATACTCCGGAGGGGACCGCAACTCTTGTCGACAAGTTAATGGACTACGAGACCTAGCTCGACCTTTGGAGGGAATCTGCTGGACGCGCCGGAGCTAAGATCGTTCTCCACTACGTGCTTACGTGGTATGAGAAGATTGACCTCAATCTCCTTGAGCGCATGCGCACCGGATCAAGGTGGTCCACTGACCCGGATTGGGTAGCTCGGTGCAAGGCTTGCGCCCATAGCTTCATCCAAACGCCCCCATTCATCAATGGAACGAGGGACCAAGCTTCCTAGATGCTGCCGACCATGAAAATGTCGAAGATGGATTGGGTGAGGATGAAGAGGACGAGGCTTCGGATGTCGAGGAAGATGAGGATGACGCTGAAGCCGAAGCTGGAGCTGTACCAGCTGGCGCCGAATCACCTCCTCCTGCTGCTCCTTGAGCGAAAAAACTTTTAAATTTTATCAGATCTCCGGTATGCCGGGTGCAATTGTATTAAGCACTCAAGTGATATTTTGCTACTAAGTTTTTGTGCCGTATTGACTTGGGTGGAGTCCCCGAGTTTCATTTTCTTGTTCCTCCAATTTCTTGGCTCGGCTCATGTCTACCTTGGTTTGGTTTAATGACTTACGAGTCCGAGCTTCAAAAATTGACTTAACAATACTTGGAAACTTTAGGATTAGCTCAAAATAATTATGCAAATTAAATATAAAGTAAACACAAGGTTAGTCTGAATAACAAACATCGGCTCGATTAAATTTCTTTCCTTAGTCGTTTTTCATGCGCTACGCAATTCCAAACTTGTTCTATTGCTTGCCATGAAGCCAAATCTTGTTGGACAACAGCAAGTCGAAGAGTTGGGTTTTTGGTGCTCACACACTACTAATCCGGCTTAGGTAGAAGTAACTTACGCCAGCCGACATATAAATAAAAAATGCAGAAGACAACGAATATTATTGAGGCAGTCCCCGAGTTGCTTCTCAAGGTGCCAACATTTCATTGATAAGCTCATTGCCGGCATACATACCGACATATGAGAGACTCGGATACATACACTTTTTGCTAAGTGTAGAAAGGACGAAGTAGAGCTACATTCCATGGACGCTTAGATTCCTCGTCAGACATGTCCGCCTTGTTCTTCTCCCGTGGTTTTGCATCTATGAGATAGTATGAGTCATTGTGCAATGCTTTGCTCACAATGAATGGCCCTTCCCATGGGGGGGATAATTTATGCATGCCAGCAGTATGTTGTACAAACCGGAGTACCAGATCGCCTTCCCAAAAATACGGGGGCTTACTTTCCGGCTATGATAGCGTCGGAGATTTTGCTGATATATGGCAGATCTGGACAATGCCAATTCTCTTGCTTCTTCCAGCAGATCAACATCATTTTGCCAGGCTTCTTGCACTTCGGCTTCTGTGTATTGGGTGACCTAGGCGAGTCATGCTCTATGTCAGCTGGTAATGCAGCTTCTGCCCCATATACCAGAAAAAATGGCGTATAGCCTGTTGATCGATTCGGAGTTGTTCTTAAACTCCATAGTACCACTGGTAGTTCTTCTATCCAGCACCCCGCTGATCTTTGTAGCGGCTCAATGAGCCGGGGTTTTATCCCGGACAGTACTAATCCGTTGGATCTTTCCACTTGTCCGTTCGATGCAGGGTGAGCTACCGAGGCTACGTCTAGCCGGATCTTCTTATCTCGGCAGAAACGTGCGAATTCTCCTTCAGCAAAATTTGTGCCATTATCCGTCATGATACTGTGAGGATAACCGTATCTCAGATGATATCTTTGAGGAATGTTACGGCCATAGCTCCATCACATTTTCTTATTGGTTTCACATCAATCCATTTTGTAAAATTTTCAACCATGACAAAGATGTGGGCCATGTTGCCTCTTGCTGGTTTAAACGGGTCAACCATATCCAAGCACCATACGGCAAATGGCCATGTAATTGCTATGGTCTTGAGCTCAGACATTGGCATATGTGTCTTGGTAGCATATCTTTGACAGCCGTTGCATTTTCTTACCAGATCTTCTGCTTGTTCCAAGGCACTTGGCCAGTAGAACCCATGACAGAAAGCTTTTTCTACCAAGGCTCTGGACGAGGCATGATGCCCACATTCCCCTTGATGTATATCTCGGAGGATGTCAAGTCCTTCCTCCGGGTCAACACATCGCTGGAGGACATTAGTCACACTCCTTTTGTATAGCTCGGAATTAATGATGGTGTATGCTTTTTCTCTCCTCTGAGTTTGCCTGGAAAGCACTTCCTCAGCGGGTAAAGTTCCATCTTTTAGGAATTGAAATATGGGCAGTGCCCAAGCTGGTACAGCTCGCACAGGGAACACATCCTCATCAATTTCCATCTGATCCACCGACATAACTTAAACCGGATCACGCTGTGTAGTCCCCGGGTTTGCCAAGGTAGTCCCCGGGTTTGCCGAGGCAGTCCCCGGGTTTCGCGTTCCACCTCCCACGTCAATGTCCATGGGTACAGCTCCGGACACCGGATCTTCCGGGACGTAGATTGAGTTGGTTTCTAGGGATGGTCTGATAGATGGTTTTTTGAGGTGTTCTAATGCTACACCCAGTGGAATTGCTTGTCGGGTTGATTCGAGCTTCGACAATACGTCGGCAGCCTCATTTTCCACCCGGGGTACATGGTGAAATTCGCATCCCTCAAAGTAACCAGATATCTTCTGCACATGAAATCTGTACAATGCCATGTTTGGATCAAGAGTGTCCCAGAGCCTTGAAACTTGCTGAACTACCAAATCCGAGTCGCCAAAGCATTGGATCCGACGTATCCCAATTTCTTTTGCCACTTTGAGCCCATGCACAAGTGCCTCATATTCGGCGACATTATTTGATGCTGTGAAGTGGATCTGCAGCACATATTTCAGCTGGTCCTTCTTGGGCGAAGTAAGCACAACTCCGGCGCCTAACCCAGTTTTTGTTTTTGACCCGTCAAAGTGCATTCTCCAGTAATTCGGATCTGGCAATGGTGGCTCGTACTGCACCTCGGCCCAATCTACAAAAAAGTCAGCTACACCCTGAGACTTGATCGCTTATCTTCTGTCATATTGTGGCGCATAAGGAGCTAGCTCAATTGCCCATTTTGCAATCCTGCCACATGCATCCTTGTTACTCATTATCTTGGATATGGGAGCCTCACATATTACTTTGATGGGGTGCTCCTCAAAATAGTGTTTTAGCTTCTTTGCCGACATGTACACACCATACGCCACTTTCTAATAGTGCGGCTAATTTTTTTTGAGGCTGATAATACCTCGCTCAGATAATACACTGGCCTTTGCACTGACTTACCCTCTTCGTCGCGCTCTACCACAATTACTGCACTTACAACTCGGTTGGTTGCGGCTATATAGAGCAACATTGGCTCCTTTGATAGTGGAGAGGTTAAGACTGGTGCAGTGGCTAACGTTTTCTTTAATTGGATAAAGGCTTCATTGGCCTGCGGCGTCCAGATGAACTTGTCTGACTTTTTCATGAGTTGATAGAGAGGCAGTGCCTTTTCTCCCAACTGACATGCAAACCGACTTAAGGATGCCAGGCAACCAGTGAACTTCTGGACATCGTTAAGACACTTCGGTAGTTCCATTCGCTCTATGGACCTGATTTTAGTTGGATTAACTTCGATACCTCAGCTGGAGACGAGAAATCCGAGTAACTTTCCAGCCGGGACACCGAAGGTGCATTTCTCCGGGTTAAGCTTCATTCGGAACCTCCTCAGGTTCGCGAATGTCTGCCTGATATCGTTAAGGAGCGTTTTGCTTTCCTTGGTCTTGATAACAACATCATCCACATATACCTGCACATTTTGACCAATTTGGTCGTGTAAACATTTTTGCATACATCTCTGGTACGTTGCCCCTGCATTACGTAAACCAAATGGCATGGTGCGATAGCAATAAGCCCCATACGGGGTGATAAACGCAGTCTTTATTTGATCACTTGGGTTCAGAGGTATCTGGTGGAAACCAGAATATGCATCGATGAATGACAACAACTCACACCTAGCAGTAGAATCTATGACTTGGTCTATCCTTGGGAATGGGAATGGATCTTTTGGACACGCCTTATTCAGGTTCGTGCAATCGATACACATACGCCAAACCACTGCCACGTTCGGATCGTCCTTCTTCTTCTCCACCAGCACTGGATTAGACAGCCAATCCGGGTAAAGCACTTCCATGATAAATCCAGCAGCCAACAAACGAGCTATCTCATCTCCTATGACCTTTCTCCTATCTTTGGCGAAGCGGCGGAGAGGATGCTTCACCGGCCTTGCTCCGGGTCTCACATTCAAAGAGTGCTCGGCCAACTCCCTCGGAACACCTTGCAAATCCTGTGTGGACCAAGCAAAAATATCCCGATTCTCACGGAGGAAGCTGACGAGCTCGCTTTCCTATTTGTCATTTAACCCGACACCAATTGTTACGGTGCGCTCTGGAAACATATCATCAACAGGCACTTTCTTGGTATCCTTTGTCACTTGGAATGAGACACTACCATGCGGGTTACTCAGCGACGACATATACTGCTGCGCGGACTGAGCCAATGCCGCCACCTCTTGGATCTTTCTGTTTCTTGCGCAATCACGAGTGACTCGGCCAGGTTAGCCCCGGCAAACCCGCACTCAATGGAACTTCGGAAATCTCCAGCGATGGTAATCACACCATTTGGCCCGGGCAGCTTCATCTTCAAGTAACTGATGTGACAACTTGCCATGAGTTTGTTCAGAGCTGGCTTGCCGAGTAACGCGTGATATGCGGTCTTCAAATTTACAACCTCGAACTCCAAATTCTCGGTTCGGCAGTTATCTCTTGTGTCGAACAATACGTCAACCCGGACCTTGCCTATGGGCTCACAAGATATGCCTGGCACAATGCCATGGAAAGTTGTCCTTGTAGCTTGGAGCATGTTCTCCGAGATACCCAATTTGCGCATCGTGTCCACATACATGATGTTAATGCTACTACCATTGTCAATTAGCACCTTTGAGAACCTCACATTGATGTTAGGCCCAATGAATGTCGGATCCAACACCAGCGCATACGAACCAGGACTTGGCATAAGCTTGGGATGATCTTTGATGCTCCAGGTAATTTCCTGGTCCGACCAAGGCATATACCTCGTCACTGCTGGCATTACCGCATTCACTTCCATATGTCGGCGCTGCAAGCTCTTCCTGTTTGTCTCTTCTGTGGTGAACACACAGTAACTTTGATGATGCTCTCTTTACTCATTCCTCCCCTCATTTCCGGGGTACCCCTGATCCAGTTGATTTTGGTTCTCCACCTGATCCGGGGTACCCTCTTCTCTCATGGTTGTTATACCTCGGTGGAGGGGGAGGCAACATTAACTGTTGCATGTTCTCTCCGGAGAGCAATTGCTGCCGGGGTAACTCCTGCCGAGGTTGATCATTCCGAGGTACCTGAGCATTCCCCGAACCACTTTGTTCTATCTTGCGCATCCACTCACACTGCCGGGTTGTGTGACCCGCTGGGTTACTCGGATTTGGTGTGTGGAATTTACACGGCTGATCCAGCATTGCGTCATAGGTATACCTTGGACGGTCCTTATTTCCTTGCCACTGTTTCTTCTGCTCTGGCGTCCATGTTTTCTTTCCATCATTCCTTGGTGTCCATTGTTGTCCTCCAGTTTTCTGACGTTGGTTGCTTCCTGCTCCGGGCTGGTCTTGACTCATAGCCGCAACTTGTTGCGAACTATATCGGTAATCCGGTCTATCATCTCTTCTTTTACCCTGGTAATCATTTCTCCAGGACGATCCGGCTCCATCTCGCTGGTAGTACTCTTCGCTTCACTCGTTTGACACGAGCCTAGGCTGAGTCGGATCACCCAAGGCATATGAATCAGCGATTCGGATCGTTTCTGCCAAGGTAGTTGGCATATCCCTCTGCAACCTTTGCCATAGCATGCTCGCATATCTGCATCCCTGAGCAAACCAAGCTATGGACTGTGACTCAATCACGCCCTCACATGTGTTTCGCACAGTGCACCAACGGGTCAAGAACTCCCGGTCAGTCTCATTCGGACTTTGCTTGCACATTGCTAGGGTCTATGGCCTGTTGGGCCTCTGATACGTTCTTGAGAAATTGCTAACAAACATTTCCTCAAAATCGATCCAACAGTTAATACTTCTGGGCGGCAAATTGTTTAGCCATACCCTCGCTGGCCCCTCCAACATCTGGGGTACATATCTCACAGCACATCTCAAGTTGCCTGTGGCAATTTTTATAGCAGTTGCATAGTTAATCAACCAATCCTCCGGCTTTGTGCTGCTGTCATATGTCTTTGTGCCTCTAGGTAACTGAAAGTTAGGTATCGGAGGTTCCTTCATGATCCAGGGCCCAAAGCATGCTGGACCCGGAGGACCTTGACACTCAATTTGCTCCGACCTATACAGCCGACCCAGTTTTAACCTGGCATCGTCAGGCATCAAGTTCCTGCTTCCCAATCTTGACCCTATCACGTGATAGTCCGGTCTGGGATAGCCAGTGTTCACCATTTCTGAGTCTCCATCATTGTACCTATCTTGCTCCTATGGAGCTGCTCTCTATTGCATACCTTGGCCGGCACTGCGGTCTTGCCGTGGTATATTCCGCTGCTGCGGTTGAGCTACACCTACCGAATTATGCTGTCCGGCATTGCCGTTTACAACATTCCCTTGACCAACATTGCCTTGGTCGCGGTTACCTCGGCCAGCTTAACCTCGGCTCACACTTCGTCGATCCCATTTCTTTGCACCTCTTTTCCTTTCCCTGCCCTTGCTGGGTCATATGGGACTATCTGCTTATTCCTCCTAGCCAAGGTTACTACCTCTTCTCTCCTAGGACCACCAGAGGCGACGATGCAGCTCCAGCAGATTTCTCCGGGTTACCCACCGCCGAATGAACGACTTTGGAGGCCCCAGCTCTCTCCGGGTTAGCCCTGAGAAATTCCTCATTTTGCCTGTTCACGATCCGAACCAACTCATTGACCCTATCTTGCTGTCTTTGGCGGGCTTCACCCGTCAGACCTTCTAACTCGGATGCAGCTGCATCCGCTGCCCTGAGGTTCTTTGCCGGGGTACTATACTTCGGCAGCCCCACGGACAGACAGTTTTCTGATTCCTCAATCCTAGTATCACCCTCTCTGTTCATTTCACTTATGAGATTTCTCCCCTTTACTTTTATAGCATCTACCTTATTCGCCTTTGCGTACTCATGCAGTGTCATGTTCAACGACTGCTGAGCCGCAGCTATCTTTTTTGCACCCTCTAGTATCTTTTGCCTAGTCTCCTCTAGCTCGGCATGTGCCTGAGCCGGATCTACTGCTGCTACTACCGGGTTTGCCAGGCTATCCATCGCCTGCTGCAGCACATTCTCTGGCCTCTCTAGAGGAGGACCTCTACTTTTCCTTGGTGCCTTAGGCGTTACCTCTGGATCTGGTGCTGGATCCTTGCTTGCGCCAGCGCCAGGCGCGGTCATCATCACTTCAGCGTGGCTCGAGGAGCGAGTGATACGCGCCTCATGAGTCGTGCTAAGGGGTGGCTCGCCTCCTTCGACGACGTGTCGCGGATGAACGCACGACACATCGACAGCAACGTAGATCTTGTGCGCGCCGAGCTTGACGAAGAGGCCGTTGCACGAAAGAGGACGCTTGCCGAAGCAGCCAGCATTGTCGCTGACAAAATCCAGCGCTCCAAAGCGCTGAAAGAGCCCGTAGACGATGCGTTCGCCGGTGCCGATGAAGTTTCCCGTCCGGATTTTGACCCCTGCTAATGCCGCTAGCCCCACGGTGGGCGCCAATTGTCGCGGTGGTGTCACGGCAGATGCCATGGATAGGCTAAAGGTGGGGACTAAATGCACTAGGGGAATCCAGGGAGGGATAGTGAGGTGATTCCACACACAGTTGCTTTGTATTTGATTCACTTCCACAGATTACAAGTGCTGCTTGATCTGTATTGGGGAGAGGAGGAAGAAGAACTCTCTTACTCTCACCACAAGTAAATACCACCCTCAAGGGATCAACCAGAAAAACCAACCCTTTCTACAGAGGCCCTAGCCCTCCTTATATAGGGGTGGCTAGGTCTCCAATTAGGGCATACGTGGAGGCATATTCCAAGGAATATGCCTCTTCCCAAAATAGTAAGCCGACTGGGTCACTTTAGCCCAGCGTCATCCATGCAGAGGCTACATGAGCCTCTGCGGCGCCTGCGTCATCCTACATTGGCATCGTCACCTTTGTCAGCCACGCCTCGATGGTCCTGGCCTCTGTCCTCTTTGCTCACGCTCTGCGTACAGAGGTCACCTTTGACCAGCGAGATACCTTCCTTCTCTTACAAGCTTGATATAACCTAGATCGTACCTAGTTGATCCGGCCACAACTGTACCTTCATATAAGTTAGATTGATCTATCCGACATACGGCTTTAAGTAGGTTGAGATCCAGTTAGGTGGACATCCCTTGGTCCGGGTTACTCCGTGATTCGGCCTGCCTTGAGGTGACTCGGCCAGCACTTGCTTTGACCTAGCCGTATCTCGGCTAACTTGGCCTTTATACCCCGGCGTGACCCTACCCGGGGGTATCCCCCAACAAAGCATAAGAATTGAAGGAAACAAACAAACATACAAGTGGTAGAAACAATCATGCAATCTTCCTTGGAAACACAAAATATCTTAACTAGAGAATACTAAGCTTATGAGCCAAACAAGAAAGAAATTTAATGAAATTATATTTCTAAAAGTACTTTTCTCTTTTCCATTCAATCCTCAAATACTTACTACTGACTAGAGCTTGGTTTGCCAAAACCAACTAAATTTACTTAATGATCCCAAGGTGATACCGATACTAACAACAAGATCAATCATATAACAAAAATTGCAAACTAAAATAAGATGTGCAAAAAGTAAATGATAGAACCTCTCATTAATATTCCATAACGGCAACTCATACCAAGGGATACATAGATAACTAGCTAGGGGAGAGATACTTCCACAATGCAACCCATCCTATATGATAACTTCTCTATTCATGACATGACTCTACTAAAAAGGTAAAAAGATGAAAGCTAATGATGTGATACCGCAGCACTCCCCCAAGCTTGGAACAAACCAAGGGGATGCCAAAACCTGATGACGAATTACTCCTTCGGTGGTGGTGTTCTCTTGATAAGCTTTTCAATCAATTTCTTCATGTCCTCAATCTCGAAGGTGAGAGTACGAATAACTCCGAATTTTGCTCAATGCGGTTCATGATCATGTTGGGCTGTGAATCCCAGCCCTTGTGGTTCTTTCCCCACTCTTCCTCCTTGAAGTATTCTTTTCCTGCATGGTTAGAACGAGGCATATCCAATTGGAGGGTAATTTTTCCTTGGGCATCTTTTGGAACTGGTGCTCATGTATAAGGGTATTGTAAAATCCCAATTCTAGCAACCCTGATTAGTTGTCCAGAATGCAAAAATCAGGGGAAGCAAAAACTTTTTCTTTTTAAGTGTTGCAGTGTTTGCTTGTTGTTTGTTTGTGCTTATGCATCTAAATGTATACCATATGATATACTCCCTACCTCACCATCAATTGACAAAATCTAGTTAACAAAACTATCTTGGCTCATTCTACCTATTCTCAAATGGTTTGGCATTTCAAAAACCTGAGCCAAGGTGCCTTCGCAACCCTAACTATTTTAGTAGATTCTATTGACAAAATTATGGAGATCTATATGATATAATCTCCTTAGGCTTTCAAGATGGAGCTTTCAACTCTTAACTCTAGGTTTTTCTAAAAACTTTTTATAAAGATTTTGAATTCTACTCTTGGTAGAAATACCAAGGACTCTCACCTTATTCAAACTCCACCCTTTCAAAATACTCATCCTTACCTAAAGTTAGGCTTGGAGGTACCCATGGTACTAGACTTGTATTGTTTGTAAGATGAGTTGCCTTGATCTGCTAAGATGAATTGCCTCGATCTGTCGCTTGACTTGATTGCTCAGAAGTAGTATGATATACCCTAGGATCTCATCATATAACACTTAGTTAATCCAATTTTATCAACCCTAAGCAAGTTAACCAAGGTGTATCAGATCAATAACCACTAGGTGATCATCTAAAACCCTTAACCAGACCAATTCTAAAGTGATCCATTCTAGAAGTTTCCAAGTCAATGAAGACCAATATCAAGCATGGATCTACTGTACTGAATATATACTTCAACATCATCCACTTGATGATTCTTTGATACCTTGCAACCCATCAAAAACATCCCCACTCATATTCTAGTCAAAAAACCGTAAATCTGCTAAAAAAGTCTGGAAACTATTTCAACATCACTTCTTTGCGTGCCTCTCTTTCTCAACCCTTGTGCCTTTTTGGTAATGCACATGAACCATCTTGTAGACCATCATAACGACTACCAAGGCCCACTCTTTCCCTTGGTTAGACCATCATCTAACCCACTTGTTCTTGATGGTTTCATAGGCAAAAAATAACAATTCCTGCAAATCTTATCAACATGCCTACTTCAGCAGAAGCTCACACCTTCATCCTACCTTCTTTGGACTAAATATTTACATGATTGTGTTCTACTCATAAAGGTCTAGAAATAACTACTTCACTTGTTCTAAATGGATCCTTGTTCTTCAAAAACCCACAAGGTTTTGAAGGCTATTTGGTAATCTGCTTTGGCAGTCTTATTCTATTCAAAGTTTGGAAACAATCCTTGGCGAGCTCAAGCATGATCAAGCCCAAAATTCTATACCATGGTGATCTACACAACTTGGTCTAGCTATCCATATATCCCTTGAACCAAGGGGAGCCTTGAGCTCCAAGATACAACCATGTTTTGATGGTATGAAAATAACATCACCCTAGATCCTTTAATTCTTATTCCTCACCAAAATCAAGTTGGATTCTCAACCCCCAAGGTTGCAAATTCTATATACACCTTGTGTACATCATATACCTGGATTATAAAGATTTATATAATATTATCCATAATTATTATGGGTCAAAACCTAGTTAATTTCTTTAATGAACAAAACCTCCAAAACTCCCTCTCTAAAGGCAAGTTTGTTTTTATCCAAATCACATCCCCATATTTTAGCACATTTGTGTCCTATATATCACAACCTATCCTCCCAATACAAAAATAAATAGACTTGAAGAGTTTCAATAATTCTTTTTGCCTATTTTCTTAAATGGAAGAAATGGAATAATAATTGTTTTAAATACTTTTAATCCTCAATAAATCATCGTAAAATTCCTCAAGGTATGGATTCCTATTTAGGACCATCTCACAAAAAACTAACCATGTCCAATGTAAAATTATCAACTGATCTTCTAGAAACTACTTCTGTACTTTTTGAAAAAATGATTTTAAGTGGACTTAAAATCCTCTGAAAAATCCCAAATAATTAATGGTGTTATATCTTGACCTCACCTAGATACTAGTACCCTTTTCCCTCCTTTTCAAGAGTAATTTTCTTGACTTGCTTCATAATCATCAATTGGGCAAATAATTGAAATCTTGCAAATCCATCCTTGTAAAACCCACCCAAGCCTCCACCAACCTGGCCAACAAAGCTTGCATAGCACCTCTCACCCCTCCTGGTTGAAATACATTGTATCAGACCCCTTCGCTCTGCCCTATGCCCTTGGAAGAAGAGAGAAATAACCCTCTTTATTAAACCTTGTAATTAAAGGCAACATCGGCCCCACTGCCCCTCTGCCCTATGCACGACCTCAGAGAACCACGCCTCGCCTCTCCACTGCCGCAGTCCACCAAGCAGAAGGCATTCATCTCCTCCCATGCCCTAAGTGGACATAGTCCACTCTACCCCTCTCCCATTGATTTAAAAGGACCATAGCATACCCCATCACCTCCCCCTCGGATCATTTGCCCCAACCCATCCCACTTACCTCCCTTAGGCTCCCCTCCTCCTCCACTGCCTTGACTTGCCCGAGAGAGGAAGACAATGGCCTCTCGGCCAACCTCTAAGATCTGAGCGTAGCTACTTCTACTCCGCTCCCCTCTTCTTGCATGTGTCATTTCTGAGATCCCCACAACCCCCTGAATCTAACCATATGCTTGTTTTTCCCTAGGACCGCCCCTGGGCGAGGCTCTGACAAACACCGACGCAAGCCCTGCCGGCGCGAGTTCTCGTGACGCTTCCCGGGGACAAATCAGACCGAGTCGCCCCTCTCTGGACTCGTCGCCGACCACCGCACCTCCCCATCCCCTCCATGTCGCCTCCCCGCCCTCAGGTGAGCTGTGCCACCGCTCCTCGGGCTCATCTAGGGTTTCCGCCCCGCCGACCCCATCGTGAGGTAGGAGACGGCGTGCCGTAGTCTATCTTATTTAGATCGGATGGCTAACAGCGCCCGATACCCCTTCGGCAGGGTGAGCCGCTGACCGTTGGGCCCCGCCAGGCCATTCAAAATGGCTGGCTCCCGCACGTGCCTCGCCCCGGTGGGCCGGATCCGGTGTTGTGCAGCCCACGGCCGCTCAGATCTGGCCGTGCGCCCAGTTGCCCCTTTTTCTTTTAGTCTAGCATTTCAAATCTGATAAATTGCAGTTTAGTTTAATTCCAAAAGAAAATGTAAAATTCCATAAAATGCCCAAATCTTATTTTGGGTAGGTACATACCTGTCTTATGCAACATACATTACAAGAGTTGGAGCTAATCAATGTTTAGATTAGCTTTAGAAATTTAAATGCTAAAATGTGTCCTTTTCACAAATAAAATCCTCTAGAGATTTTAGTAGATCCAAATTGAGTAGATACACCCTGTGCTGAAAGGTATTGAAAGTACCTTGTTTGGATAATTGACCCTGCTCCAAAAGCCGCATGGTTTGCCCCTAGCAAAAATAACAAAATTACCTCTATTCTACCTTTAGAAATTTCTTTAGGCCAAACCCAAGTTGTTTTTAACCTGATTCCAACTCTCAGTGATTATATTCATATATATCTACTAAAAACTAGGAGCTCCTGATTTGTTAAGACCTGATTGATTCATGGTGAATTAAACTATTCTGTGCATGATTGATTCACTAGTAAAATCACTCTAGGAGCTCTGTATATCCCAAATTGGTGATTCTAATTTCTAAAGAAAGGTATTTAAAGTACCTAGCATGTGTATTTGGAATCATATCAAAAGATTTTGTAGATTTAATCTCGTGAAAAAGACAAAACAGCTACATAACTGACTTAGGAAATTTCCTGAGGGTACTATGGTAAATATTTCTAAGTGTTTTCAACTCTCACTACACCAATCCATCAAACCCTACTTAACCATCCAAGGAAATACTTTTTGGACTCACAGAACTTTTCTTATGAATTATTTCCTAAAACTAGAGTTTTATTCACTAGGAAATGCATAGTAAATCAATGGATTTTGATAAAATAGTGAAACCACTTTTTTGGTTCCATTTTATCAACACCTATCTGTTGGTATCATTTTTATACAATTGTACCATACAGAATATGGCCTTGGTCTAAATGCCCTCTCCTAAATAATTTTTCTAGCCTACAAACCCTATAGGATTTCCTTCAAATGCTTCAAAGACAATTTCAATCTTCTAAATACACTCTTCTCCAAAACCAACTTAATCCTAAACTTGTATTGTTCACTTTCTTGTTGTATGTATGTCCACTTTTACGCCTCGGTTTGATTGTGGCCTTGCTTGTTTGCATGTATACTCGATGACGGCGATAGTTGCGCTTGTATTGACGCCGAGAAGAAGAGATCTTATTGGTATTGGTATTCTTGGTTATCTAAAGAAGTCCAGGGACATCTATGCCATATTGCTGATCGCAGGCAAGTCACCTTCTTACTCATAAGCCTTGTCCTACTGTTTTACTTATGCATGTTTTATCTACTGTTTATGAAAATTGCACTGTTTTACTATATGTTGATGTATATATGGTAGTGGTTTGGCTCCTCTGAACTATTACACTTTTGTACTACTAAGTACAACCCCCTGGATGACACCTACTAGCCCCTAATAGAATAGATGGTGCATAACACCATAACCCTTTAGAGACCCTGTTTTAGCCGAAGTAAAGCTATAGGATGGGAAGACCCCGGAAAAGTTTTGCAAAGAGTTTTATGATAAAACCTTGGTGATGTTTGACCTACCAAGAGAAATTCGAGAAGGAAAAAGGTTTTCATTTTACAAAAGATGTTGGAGGAAAGAGGAGGTAAAATGTTTACGAAAACGCACCCAGTTCTTTGCAGCTTTAGCTATAACAACTTAATCCGTGCAACCACATTACTCTAGAATGGGACAGGGCTAGGCTTGATGTTTGTTTACTCTAGTATAAGCTGCCTACAACTACTACGGGGGATTTAAAATCCTGGAGGGTGGGCCTTCTCCTGTAAAGGTCCATGTGGGACATTGACCTGGAGAAGGAATGAAGGGTCTACGGGCTTCCACGCGTTACTATGATCCCCTCATTGAAAGCGCACACTTTTTGAAGTGCAAAAAAGCGCTCTGGTTGGCTTGGGAACTATATAGGGCGTCCCGGTGTTGAGGGTAACAACACTCATAGGGTAGGCACTTATATTGGAGTGGGCATCCGGCGAGTATTGATCGTTTACTCGACCCACGATCGGTGTAGATCAGGGTAGTGTACCCGGATGGTGTGGGTAAAGTGTACAACCTCTGCAGAGTGTAAATCTATTCGAATAGCTGCGTCCGCAGTTATGGACGGGTTGGACAAACTACTGTAGAGCGGTGCTGGTTTTGTTTTCAAAAAGGATTTCGAAAAGCAATGGCTTTGGAAATGTTTTGACCATGGGATGGTTGGGAAGGATAAATGTTTTGACCATGGGATGGTCGGAAAGGATGGAAAGGAGTTTGGCGATGGGATGAACAGAAGGAAGAAACAAATGGGTGACCCAATCCTAGTGATTTCCAATACTCTTCAAAACGGTTTCCAAAATGTTTTACAAAAGTTTTCAACAAAGATATGTAGATGCTATATCTACAAGAGAAACTATCTGAGAAAAGAACCCCTCTTGGATCCCTCCTACTACCACAACCATATTGCATATCCTCTTGTTATTATAATCTCTCTTAAGGTGGTTTGCGAGTACATTCAAACTACTCACTGGCATTGTCCCAGGCTATTAACTTTGGCATATATCAAGAAGAAGGTGATGTCGATGACTATGAGAGTTAGGACATTCTCCCAGTTAGTTGCATGTAGGTTAAGGCATGGCTCGGGCTCTACGCTTGATGAAGTTCCACTGACGATTATTGATGTAGACATAATGGCATGAAAGCTATGACATGTATCCGCTTAAGTAATGGATGTTTTACTTTGATACTTGTAGGTTATGTGCCATGACTAACTGATCATGGGATCGTGGTGTATGCATAACATGGATTCTCGGAGGATTAATCCGGGGACCCCACAGACTTGATATCAGAGCCATCCTGACTGTAGGAGACCTTAGTTAGCATGGTCGTTAGACATGAAAACTATTTTGGAAAGACCGTCTTTCAAAAACTAATTCCTACAAAACATTTCGAAAGATTCTACTTCTTATCTCATTCTAGTTTAAATGATTTTGAAAATGACTTCCTCTATCTCTCATCCAAATTTCAAACATACAGATTTCAAACAAATAGGACCTTGAACTAGGTGAAGACAATGAGAACAAGATAAAGAGAACCAACTACTAGCAAACATAAGGAGACTACAAGATCGCCCTACAAGCGGAACCCCATAACTAGAAGAAATCAAGTAATGTACTATCGAGAAGCGTTCGAACTCGACATAAGTTTCATCCGCAAGATAGTGACTCAGACCCTAAGAACGATGATGCCTAGGATAACTAGCCCTAGGATAGGATTCCCCTTATACCGCAAGTAGTTAAGTCCTTGGTCCCTAACGTTGACCGTGTTTGCTTGCCTAAGTGCACAATATGTTGCTTGATGTGTGTTGTGGCTTGTTTGAACCTTAGCTAACTGTGAATCGAGGATCGATAGCCCACCTAGTGCCTCAGGAACCCCTGTTTGTTGTTGGTAACAAGAACCCTACTAACCTCTAGAGTGAGGAGAGGAAAAGCATCGCAACAATCCGGCTTTCGACATCATCAAGTTAGAACAACTCGAAGACTCCTCCTCAGCAGGATGGCCTACCCCATAAAATTCAACTCTTTAGACTCGTCACCAACGCTGGACGCCGTCAACCCCATTATCGACAAGAAAACCACAAGACTTACCCACCAAGACAAGAAGTGAAGACCTAACTACCCTAACCTTCGGTATATTAGAGCTTCCGACCACCTTAGGAGACTAACTATTCTAGTCGACCCTACCGAAATCGATGGGAAGTTCCTCACCAGAAGTCCAGAACACTCCAAAATCCTGAAGACAAGAATGCATGAAGACAACGAGTCTCCTCCGCCATAAAGCAGAGACAGCTTAAGGAATTCAAGTGAAGAAGTTTCTCCCAAGATAACTTCCCCACCTCGACTGAAGACTATCAAGATGAGTGGCTAACCGCTAACTTGCCTAAGCTAACTCCTTCAAACTTTGTTAGGAAACCACCCACGACAAAGTTCACGCAATAGAACGACATTCGTGGACCTCCACTCAAGACCTAAGGAGATACAACCTTCTCCAGAATCCTGTGAGCACTTCAAGACGGAAGATCGTCACCCCTCCCGAGGAACCTTAGTGGCGGAAAGACTACGTCTTTCTCACTCAATTCCAAAAGATTGTCTACCGGAAGTTACTTCATGAAGATTTCCACATCTGACGTCCTTCCCTAGGAATCAACTCGAGAGTCGTCAAAACCTCAGAGGGTAGACCTTGTCAACATCCGGCAGAAGTATACTCACTCGTCTAGTACCAAAGAAGCCATGAATCCAGACAAGCATAATAACTGGAGTCGACAAGACTAAGGAAGCCGACAAAACTATCCTCCAAAGGGTTCGAAGAAGACTATGGAGTCAATGTCTACAAAGATTCCACGAAGGTCCTCCTCGGCTATCTCAGTTAAAAACCCACCTGAAGGACCCCAATTCGCTAGCACCCTCAGTTCTAACCCATTTAGAGGACCTGCGTTTTCCATAGATTCGAATAGGCTAAGTACGAATAGAGTAGTATATGAGCCTCGCAGGACCCCGTTGGCGGACATCTACTGAAGGTACCAACTCCAGAAAGGAAGGACTATGTTAACTCGAGCTACCCTAGTTTAACCCTAAGGGGGAAGACTGTGTCTTTCCCACCACAATAGTGTAACCCTCCGCCAGAAGCAACCTCAGGAGTTACACCCAAAATCATGAACTGGGATACGATAATCCCTTAAGAGAAACGTTATAAATGCTTACAAAAGGAAGATCACCCCTCACAATCCTGATTGAAGCCTGCTCAACACTCGTGTATCCAAGACGATTGAAGTTCAACCTCACCGTCGTAGTGACCCTCTTCAAAGACAAAGCCGACAATTTAGTACAAGAGAAACACATAGCACTAACTCCAACACAAAATCCCCTAACCTTACTCTCCCGAATCTCGGGATGAGATTCTTTTAAGGGGGAAAGGTTTGTAACATCCCAATTCCAGCAACCCTGATTAGTTGTCTAGAACGCAAAAATCAGGGGGAGAAAACAAAATTTCTTATTAAGTGTTGTAGTGTTTGCTTGTTGTTTATTTGTGCTTATGCATCTAAATGTATAACATATGATATACTCCCTACCTCACCATCAATAGACAAAAGCTAGTTAACAAAACTATCTTGGCTCATTCTACCTATTCTCAAATGGTATGGCATTTCAAAAACCTGAGCCAAGGTGCCTTCGCAACCCTAACTAGTTTAGTAGCTTCTATTGAAAAAATTATGGAGATCTATATGATATAATCTCCTTAGGCTTTCAAGGCGGAGCTTTCAACTACTCTTAACTCTAGTTTTTTCTAAAAAAAATTATAAAGCTTTTGAATTCTACTCTTGGTAGAAATTCCAAGGACTATCACCTTATTCAAACTCCACCCTTTCAAAATACCCATCCTTACCTCAAACTAGGATTGGAGGTACCCATGGTAGTAGATTTGTTTTGTTTGTAAGATGAGTTGCCTTGATCTGCTAAGATGAATTGCCTCGATCTATTGCTTGACTTGATTGCTTAGAAGTAGTATGAGCTACCCTAGGAGATCATGATATAAAAGTTAGCTAATCCAATTGTATCAACCCTAAGCAATTTAACCAAGCTGTATCAGATCTATAGCCTCTAGCTGATCATCTAAAACCCTTAACCAGACTAATTTTAAAGTGATCCATTCTAGAAGTTTCCAAGTCAATGAAGACCAATATCAAGCATGGATCTATTCTACTCAATATATACTTCAACATCATCCACTTGATGATTCTTTGATACCTTGCAACCCATAAAAAACATCCCCACTCATATTCTAGTAAAAAAACTAAATCTGCTAAATCTTGACTAAGTCTAGAAACTATTTCAACATCACTTCTTTGTGTGCCTCTCTTTCTCAACCCTTGTGCCTTTTTGGTAATGCACTTGAACCATCTTGTAGACCATCATAAATACTACCAAGGCCCACTCTTTCCCTTGGTTAGACCATCCTCTAACCCACTTGTTCTTGATGGTTTCACATGCAAGAAAATAACAATTCCTGCAAATCTTATCAACATACCTACTTCAGCAGAAGCTCACACCTTCATCCTACCTTCTTTGGACCAAATATTTACATGATTGAGTTCTACTCATAAATTTCTAGTAATAACTACTTCACTTTTTCCAAATGGATCCTTGTTCTTCAAAAACCCACAAGGTTTTGAAGGCTATTTGGTAATCTGCTTTGGCAGTCTTATTCTATTCAAAGTTTGGAAACAATCCTTGGAGAGATCAAGCATGATCAAGCCCAAACTTCTGTACCATGGGGATCTACACAACTTGGTCTAGCTATTCATATATCCCTTGAACCAAGGGAATCCTTGAGCTCCAAGATACAACCATGGTTTGATGGTATGAAAATAACATCACCCTAGATCCTTTAATTCTTGTTCCTCACCAAAATCAAGTTGGATTCTCAACCCCCAAGGTTGAAAATGCTATATACACCTTGTTTACATCATATACCTGGATTATAAAGATTTATATAATATTATCCATAATTATTATGGGTCAAAACCTAGTTAATTTCTTTAATGAACAAAACCTCCAAAACTCCCTCTCTAAAGGCAAGTTTGTTTTATCCAAATCACATCCCCATCTTTTAGCACATTTGTGTCCTATATATCACAACCTATCCTCCCAATACAAAAATAAATATTCTTGAAGAGTTTCAATAATTCGTTTTGCCTATTTTCTTAAATGGCATAAATGGAATAATAATTGTTTTAAATACTTTTAATCCCCCTTTGGCAGGGTGAGCCGCTGACCGTCGGGCCCCGCCAGGTCATTGAAAATGGCTGGCTCCTGCGCACGCCTCACTCTGGTGGGCCAGATCCGGTGTTGTGCGGCCCACGACCACTCAAATCTAGCCCGTGCGCCCAGTTGCCCCTTTTTCTTTTAGTCTAGGATTTCAAATCTGATAATTGCAGTTTAGTTTAATTCCAAAAGAAAATGTAAAACGCATAAAATTCCTAGATCTTATTTTGGGTAGGTACATACATGTCTTATGTAACATACATTACAAGAGTTGGAGCTAACCAATGTCTAGATTAGCTTCAGAAATTTAAATGCTAAAATGTGTCCTTTTCAAAAATAAAATCCTCTAAAGAGTTTAGTAGATCCAAATTGAGTAGATCCACTTTGTGCTGAAAGATATCGAAAGTACCTTGTTGGGATAATTGACCCTACTCCAAAAGCCGCCTGGTTTGCCCCTAGCAAAAATAACAAAAATACCTCTATTCTGCCTTTAGAAATTTCTTTAGGCCAAACCCAAGTTGTTTTTAACCTGATTCCAACTCTCATTGATTATATTCGTCAATATCTACTAAAAACTAGGAGCGCCTGATTGGTTAAGACCTGATTGATTTATGGTGAATTAAAGTGTTCTATGCATGATTGATTCACTAGTAAAATCACTCCATGAGCTCTATATATCCTAAATTGGTGATTCTAATTTATAAAGAAAGGTATTTAAAGTACCTAGAATGTGTCTTTTGAATCATATCAAAAGCTTTTGTAGATTTAATCTGGTGAAAAAGACAATACAGCTACATAACTGACTTAGGAAATTTCCTGAGGGTATTCTGGTAAATATTTCTAAGTGTTTTCAACTCTCACTACACCAATCCATCAAACCCTACTTAACCAACCAAGTAAATAATTTTTGGACTCACAAAACTTTTCTTATGAATTATTTCCTAAAACTAGAGTGTTATTCACTAGGAAATGCATAGTTAATCAATGGATTTTGATAAAATAGTGAAACCACTTTTGTTGGTTTCATTTTATCAACACCTATCTGTTGGTATCATTTTTATACAATGGTACCATACAGAATATGGCCTTGGTCTAAATGCCCTCTCCTAAATAATTTTCTAGCCTACAAACCCTATAGGATTTCCTTCAAATGCTTCAAAGACAATTTCAATCTTCTAAATACACTCTTCTCCAAAACCGACTTAATCGTAAACTTGTATTGTTCACTTTCTTGTTGTATGTATGTCCACTTGTATGCCTCGCTTTGATTGTGGCCTTGCTTGTTTGCATGTATACTCGATGACGACGATAGTTGCGCTTGTATTGATGCCGAGAAGAAGAGATCTTATTGGTATTGGTATTCTTGGTTATCTAAAGAAGTCCAGGTACATCTATGCCATATTGCTGATCGCGGGCAAGCAACCTTCTTGCTCATAAGCCTTGTCCTACTGTTTTACTTATGCATGTTTGATCTACTGTTTATGAAATTTGCACTGTTTTACTATATGTTGATGTATATATGGTAGTGGTTTGGCTCCTCCAAGCTATTACACTTTTGTACTACTAAGTACAACACCCTAAATGACACCTACTATCCCCTAGTAGAATAGATGGTGCATAACACCATAACCCTTTGGAGACCCTGTTTTAGCCGAAGTAAAGCTATAGGATGGGGAGACCCCGGAAAAGTTTTACAAAGTGTTTTATGATAAAACCTTGGTGAGGTTTGACCTACCAAGAGAAGTTCCAGAAAGAAAAAGGTTTTCATTTTACAAAAGATGTTGAAGGAAAGAGGAGGTAAAATGTTTATGAAAACACACCCGGTTCTTTGGAGCTTTAGCTATAACAACTTAATCCGTGCAACCACATTACTCTAGATTGGGAGAGGGTTGGGCTTGATGTTTGTTTACTCTGGTATAAGTTGCCTACAACTACTACAGGGGATTTAAAATCCTGGAGGCTGGGCCTTCTCCTGTAAAGGTCCATGTAGGACATCGACCTAGAGAAGGAACGAAGGGTCTACGGGCCTGCACGGGTTACTATGAGCCCCTCATTGAAAGTGCACACTTTGTGAAGTGCAAAAAAGCGCTCTGGTTGGCTTGGGAACTATATAGGGCATCCCGGTGTTGTGGGGAACAACACTCATAGGGTACGCACTTATATTGGAGTGGGCATCCGGAGAGTCTTGATCGGTTACTCGACCCACGATCGGCGTAGATTAGGGTAGTGTACCCGGATGGTGTGGGTAAAGTGTACCCTCTACAGAGTGTAAATCTATTCGAATAGCCGTGTCCGCGGTTATGGACGGGTTGGACAAACTACTGTAGAGCAGTGCTGGTTTTGTTTTCAAAAAGGATTTCAGAAAGCAATGGCTTTGGAAATGTTTTGACCATGGGATGGTCGGAAAGGATACATGTTTTGACCATGGGATGGTCGGAAAGGAAGGAAAGGAGTTTGGTCATGGGATGACCGGAAGGAAGAAACAAATGGGTGACCCAATCCTAGTGATTTCCAATACTGTTAAAAATGGTTTCCAAAATGTTTTACAAAAGTTTTCAACAAAGATATGTAGATGCTATATCTACAAGAGAAACTATCTGAGAAAAGAACCCCTCTTGGAGCCCTCCTACTACCACAACCCTATTGCATATCTTCTTGTTATTATAATCTCTCTTAAGGTGGTTTGCGAGTACATTCAAAGTACTCACTGGCATTGTCCCTAGCTATTAACTTGGTCAGATATCAAGAAGAAGGTGATGTCAACGACTATGCGAGTTAGGACGTTCTCCCAGTCCGTTGCCTATAGGTTAAGGCATGGCTCGGGCTCTATGCTTGATGAAGTTCCGCTGATGATTATTGATGTTGCCATATTGGCATGAAAGGTATGACATGTATCCGCTTAAGTAATGGATGTTTTACTTTGATACTTGTCAGTTATGTGCCACGACTAACTGATCATGGGATCGTGGTGTATGCATAACAGGGATTCTCGGAGGATTAATCTGGGGGCCCCACAGGTATGGAAGGGATTCTTGTCGCGTGGAGGAAGTGACCGTGGAGCTTCAGTGGACATCTGTGCAGTCCTTTTGAGCTTGATAGGATGTGTCATCACTCCAATGCTTGCAATGGTGCTGTGGGTGCATGGATGGTGGTCTTCCTTCACTTCCTCTTCAGCTTATCCCTTGATGTCCTCCTCCTGCTTGGGGTCTTGGAGATCATATTCCATAGGCTTCTTGCCCTTATTGTTGGTGGTGACCATCGTACTTCTAAACTTAAGATTAGCTCCTGACAAAAATAGATCGAAATGAAAACATGATGAGAACACGATACACGAACCTCGGGGGATCTGGGGGATTATATATTATGAAGTTTAACAACAAAAAGAAGGTACTGGGAGAAAACAGGTCAGGGACGGTCTCCAGGGTGGCCACAACCCCTGGTGGCGCGGCCAGGTGGGCCCGCACCACGGGGTGGTGTGAGCCCCCGAGCTCCGTTTCCTTCCCCCTTTCGACTCATTATCTTCCACGTTA
Organism: Avena eriantha; assembly: GCA_910589775.1. Taxonomy (NCBI): domain Eukaryota; kingdom Viridiplantae; phylum Streptophyta; class Magnoliopsida; order Poales; family Poaceae; genus Avena; species Avena eriantha. Next base: position 357,554,445 of record OU342745.1, read on the forward strand.
GATAAAAACTGCAAAGATATAAATTGAAAGGGTTTTCGTGGACCTTTTCTTACCAAAACTATTACCTATTCAAAACGGATTTTACAGGTTTCTGAATTTGGTCTTTGATAAAATTTTCCGGAGTCACCACTTGAATAACATCAATATCTTCATGGTAAGAATCTCCAGCAATATAGTTCTTGAGTCTTTTGACCATTCACCATCTCATTACACCATTCTCTCCTAACACTTGAAAATTTCTTTCATACAAAACTTCACACAATATTCATTAGCAACATTAGTGCATATAAGATAATAAACCTTTGGGTTCAATTTCAACTAAAATCCATCAAAATATAAGCTACTGTAGCAACTCCTTTTGAAAACCCAAAAATAATTCAAAAAGGAAATAGATTTAAGAGGAAAATGCAAAATGGTAGAAATCTGTCAAAACAGACCAACAGGTAAAGATCAATTTTTGCAGAAATCTTTTGTTGCTCAAATCAAAACGTGCAGAACTATCGAAAATTAAATAATAACCTAGGGCATGTACACAAAAAATTACAGATCAGTACGACGCTCTGGGATTTTCCATGATTTTTTACAGTGACGCACAAAAAATCTGTTTCAGGATAGCAATTTTCCAAATCTTACTTCTCTCTCATTAGAGGTTGATCTTGACACAAAAACCAAACAAAAAGGATAAGGAGAGGTTGTTGCAGAAGCAATAACTTCCAAGACTCAAATAAACAAAAATAAACTGAAAGTAAAAATATATTGGGTTGTCTCCCAAAAAGCTCTTTCTTTATAGCCATTAAGATGGGCATGATAATTTCAATGATGCCCACATAAGAATATGGGTTGAAGTAAAAGAGAGCATCAAGAAGCAAATATAAACATATTTAAGTCTAACCCACTTCCTATGTAAGGGAAATTTGTAAGAAAATAAATTATTGAGACCAGTGGCTACCAGCATAGGAAGGCAAAACAAGTGCAACATAAAGACTTTGAGCATATAGCGAGGAAACTTAATATTATTGAGATACATAAAAACACTTTTCCCTCTCTCGTAAGAACTTTCAGCATCATGAATAAATTTAATGATATAACTGTCACATGAACCATAGTAGCAATGATCACTTATTCTAACAGAAAACACAGGGACACTATCTGTCCTAATACTACTATTTCAAACAATATTGGAAGTCTCTTTACAAAGGATAATGTGTCCATCTTAAAAATATTTAGTGACAAAGTTTTTCACATTTGCTACTGCAGGTTCAACATCTATTTGTTCATCAGGTTCCACAGCTTTATTTGTACTTTCGTTAACCATACTAGCTATCTCAGAATATTCCTTTACCTTAATAGGGAAAGGTATTTTCTCGATGTAAGGTTTAGGTAAAATACGATTAGCAGTATAAACTTTAGTATTTCTAGCAGGAACACATTTACCACCATCTTTATATGGCTCATGATACTTGTTCCATTTCTTTTTAGGAATTTCAATATAACAGGCAAGGCCTTAAAACAATTTGCAATACTTTAGAATCAAGACCATAAGCAACACTAATTTTATGAAAGTCATCAGTTCCCATAAAAGATTTAATGCATTCATAATCATAATTTATACCTTACTTTCTTCCTTTATCATTTTCCCATGCTTCAGCATTGTCTTGAATACGGTCTAGAAGATCCCATGTAGCTTCTTCTTCCATACGTGTAAATGATATAGCACAAGAAGCATCCAATAAATCCTTATCATGGAGAGAAAGCCTTGCATAAAAGTTATTGATAATAATATTATTAGGGTGCTCATGAATAGGACATTTGAGCATTAGTAACTTCAATCTCCCCCAAGCTTGGGCGGTGCTCTCTCCATCACGAGGCCAAAAGTTATATATTTGGTTCCAATCTTTATGAATCTCACTAGGAGGATAAAATTTGGAATAAAAGAGAGGTACAATTTCCTCCCATTCGAGAGATTGGCCATTCTTTAGCAGCTTAAACCATTCCTCGGCTCTGCCTTTCAATGATAACGAGAATAACTTCCTCTTAACTTGATCTGTTGTAATACCTGCACATTTAACAATCCGTATAATTCGTGTAAAAAGAGCAAATGATCATCGGGATGGACAGTTCCATCTCCAAAATAGTAGTTATACATAACACGATCAACAATTTTTGTAGGTATCTTAAAGGTATCATTTTTAGTAGGTGGTGGTTCATTTACTACCTTAGCAGTGGTAGTAGAATTATTAAATAAGAAACTAAGTGAATTATCCATATTGAAATAAAGTAACTAACATAAATAAACAATACTCACAATAGAAGTTTCCATTACCAGTTCCACTCTTCAATAGCGCTTCACTCCCCGGCAACGGCGCCAGAAAATAGCCTTGATGACCCACAAGTATAGGGGGTGTATTGCAGTATTTTCGATAAGTAAGAGTGCGAACCCAACAAGGAGCAGAAGGTGTTGACAAGTGGTATGGATCAGGAATTCTCTATAAATACTTAACAAACAGATTTTTAGGGGTTTTTTATAATGGAGATAAATAAAGTACGAGTAAATAAAAGACAATAATAATAATTGGAGCAAGTGGCCCAATCCTTTCTTTAGCAAAGGAAAAGCCGGTTGTATTACTTAAGATGACCAAATGTTCTGGAGGACACACGGGAATATTGTCAACTGCTTTCGCTTCATATAGTTGATTAATCTTCTTTGGTTAGATAAGTGGTGTGTGGGTGAACCTATGCTAATGTACTGACCTTCCTAGGACTAATACATACTTATGATTATACCCCTTGCAAGCATCCGCAACTACAAGAAAGTAATTGAAGTAAAAACCTAACCACAGCCTTAAACTTTGAGATCCTACACTCCCTTGTGCAAAGGTTTCCTAACGGGGGTTCAGATTTCTGTCACTCCGGCAACCCCACGATTAGTAGCCAAATAAACAATGCATTCCCCTAGGCCCATAAAGGTGAAGTATCATGTAGTTTACGTTCACATGACACCACTAGAAGAATAACACCACAACTTAAATATCAAACCATTGAATCTTTCTCAACACAATTCCACTACTAACAACATGACTTCTCCCATGTCCTCAAGAACTAAATGAACTACTCATGAGACATCATATGTATCAAGATCAGAGATGAAATAATGATAAGTAACAATCTGAACATGAACAATATTCAATGGTTCCACTCAATATCATCAACTACAACAAGTAATCAACACCAGGAAAGTTTCCCCTAAGAACTATAAAATATTCAACCCAATTGTCACAGCGGTACTGAGTGGTGATGATGGTGCTGGTGGCGATGATGGTGGAGATGATGGTGGAGATGATGATGATCCCGATGAAGTCTAGCTTCATGACGGTGTTGATGGCGATGATCTCCCCTCTCCAGGAAGGAATTTCCCCGACAGATTTCTGCCTACCAGAGAGCTCTTTCTCTCTCTATATTTTCCGCCCCGTAGAGGCGGCGGAACCTTTCTGTGGTTGCTCCCCGAGTCTTAGGGTTTAGAGGGGATTATATACGCCAAAGGGCGATGCTGGAGGTGGGCTAGGGTGGCCACACCACCTGGTGGTGCGGCCAGGGGTGGCCCACACCAGGGGGTGGTGTGGGCCCCCTTTGGCCCATCTCCACTTCCCCTTTTGGCATCCTTCGTCTTTTGGAAAAAAAGGAATTTCCGTATATTTTCTAATCTTCGCCATTGCATCTGGACAGTGCCTTTTCCATCAGAGTCCTGACTTCAGTGGTTCATCCTCCAAAAGTCACCAACCATGCATAAATAGATGAAATAACATAAGTATCATCTCTATGAAATATATCAATGAATAACAGTAGATTATAACATAGAATAGTGATGCGAAATTGACGTATCAATCACTCATTCAAATAAATTAACCATTTGACGAAGTGTGACAATATGCAAAACTTGTAATGCAACTATTATTCCCTTCTTTCCTTTATTTATCACACATCTAATCTCTTCTTATTTCTACATCAACTTTATGATAGTGGTCTTGGGTCTTGGAAACAGGAACGAAATGCAAACTTAACATAAAAGTAAGATACATATGCTCCAAGTTTATGTGAAAATCTTATGTTGCTCAAAAAACAAAATTTAAAGGTGTGCAAACCTATGAGTGTAATGGGTCTAGTAGGGTGCCTTGGGCATCCCCAAGCTCATGTTTTTCACCATTCTTGGATATCTCATGGTGTGATGTTCCTCTATTTCGTATGAAAAAGTTTCAACACAAAATATTCTCCCATTTCTTTTCTATGAGGTGATATTAGTGTCATAAAGATACAATGCAAACTGCCATGAAACCTCCAATTAAAATTTGGTTTGGAATGTGTAGATAGTATATTAAGTTTCAAACATTCACAAAATACACAAACACTCAAAAAGAGTTAAGCTAATACTTAAAATGGCTTAAATAACGAAATACAGAATCTGTCCAAAAGAACAACAACAACAAAATGTAATTATTTCGATCAATTATATGTTAGGATTTTTTCCACATTTGTGCATATAGAGGATGAAAATTTGTAACTACAACAAAAATTTGAGCTTAGTTAGAGTTACAGATAAAAGCACAAAATTCTTTTCATGGACAACCACATGCATGAATATGCAACTTCTAATATGTGTTATCAACTTTATCATCCAAAATGGGTAAAACTTGGTACTCTATTATTGGAAAAATGTAAATTTAAAAAAAAACCTCATTATAACAAAGAATAAAGTTCATAAACCAATTCAAATGAACACATGGTTTCCACGAATATGCAAAATACATGGTGATAAAACTAGAACATATGTTTGGAATAGTAAGATCTGAGAACTTGAAAGGAGAGGGGTATGCATGGGCATCTGAAGGATATACACCCTAGAGACCAATAAATAAAGTTGTTTATTTATATATCTCTAATCTTCATAATATTTGTGTACCATGCTATAACTTTATTAAGTGGAAACATTAATACAGGTGTGGTATATAAAAAACTAGGTCCCTAGTATCCTCTAGTACTAATTCGTTTGACAGATGATAATCGAGGTTTCCCAATCATGGACTTGACATAAAACAGTCACCTGACAACAAGGTTAATTAATGAAGTGATGGACACACCTGACCGTAGATTTACAACGTGATCCAGTCACAAGGTTCAATGTTGCGATATCTAGCAAAGCGTAGTAACTTAATCCTTTGACTGTGAGATCATGTTTAATCACTATCTCTCGCAGCTACTTTGATCATGTAACACCCTCATATCGGCCCTATGCAAGTTTTAGCCCTTTCCGCCAAACCCGCATAGAAATGATTCAAGGACGCCCACCAGGCACTTTCATGCGGGTGGAAAATGAAGTAATACCCTAACACAACAGTCCTCGATGGGACCCACGGAACAGATATATATACAACAGTGACTCAACGAGTCAAGAATACAGATATACAATACAAAGATCCAAATCACCTTGAAAACGATAGAGCGTCCGACTACGGACAAGATGCAAATGGGGCTAAGAGACCTGAAGAATAACCAATGGCGTCCATAACCCTGCCCAGGCCAAGCCGGAAGGGTAACCCTGCTAACAACGTTGATCTCAAACCTGCTAAAACAAAAGGGGTGCCAACAAAGGGCAAAGGAAAAAGAGGAGCGTCAGTACTGAGGCCGGTACACGGCGAGGCTAGAATTCGGCGGCTCTCGCCTACATAGGTATGGTGGGCTGAAGCGGCAGCGCAGCGGCGCTAAACAACCTATAGAGACTCGATATCACTGCCAACTATTAGACAGGGGTAAGAAAGACCTATTCGGATCCAACCTGAAGCTAACATCAAACAAACCCATCCTGTAATTCCCCCTCGACACCAAACGAGGAAGTCAAACTGAGGAACTCACACAGTTGGCAGTTTTATTCATTCGATTATAGTTGAAGCACTTACTAGTCAGATATAGATAGCGTGGGTCGTCCTGATAGCATAAGTAGTGGCAGTTTTAATCACCATTCCGTTGTAGTTGGAACATTTACTAGTCAGATATAATTGTCCTGACGAATCCCAAAACCCAACAGTTGTTGACACTTTTATCACATTCCATTGGAGTTGCATTACTTACCAGGCAAGTATATCAGTCACGATACGACCAAGATCCACTAGTTGTTGGCATTTTTAATATCCGTTCCGTTATACTTGAGTTGATTACTAGTCACATATTAAGTCAAATTTATATCACTACTTTAGTTATGCTTGTCTATGATCGAGATATTTTGCTCCAAGTCGTCCATAACCTAGGACACGGCTTTCAGAAAGTTTTACCCTGCAGGGGTGCACAAATAGCAACACACACTCGATCAAATCGGAAAAACCAACTCAAAGCCCAATGAGGCATTCACGACAAAGCGATCACAGGATTCATAAATATTTCAAGGGGCCACCCCACTAAGCTACCCGCAACGAAGTTGGCCAGCTCCGGAACGGACCCAGGGTTTGCTTCAATGGCTGTAAACGACTGGGAACCCACAAGTGTGACTGGGCTTGTTGATACCGCGAAAACACTCCACGATCCTAAACAGTACAGGTGCTCCACGCACAATCTTAAATAAAGCAGTAAACATGGCATAAGTACAGGATAGTAAATAAAACCCCAAACTAGTTTGTGGCCCCAAGAAATAGAAATGAATCAAGCTCTAGCTCAGGGGGGGGCCACGGCCTCCCGGATGTGGATAGTGCGAAAAATCAAGGAACAGGTATCAAGTACTCGGGGTCCTACGGGACACAAGTGAGCGTGGAAGAACCAAATAACATCTATTGACTACCGATGCCTCTACATTAGTTATATCTAGCATTTTAATAGTTGTGTTTAAAAGTCATGATTCTCTCCACCATAAACATCTGCCAGCATTCCAACAACCGTGCACTTGACAACACGAGATCGCACCTGAGCAAGCAACTACCACTCGCAAGGCCAGCTATCTACCAAACATAGGTAATAGGAGGTGTCCAAGGCAATATAGAGGCTGCACGGGATATAACTGGTATGGAACACTAAAGCATCGCGACACGGATATCAATAGATCAAGAGGAGGAAATAAAGACTATAAATGCAAAACAGGTAGAAGGGGGAGAGATGCTTGCCTGGGAAAACACTGCCAACGAGACATTATCTGAAGAACTTGTCGATACTCGCATCAACTCACCGGCCTAATCCGCGAAGAAGCAAACACTAGAAGAAAACACCGGATGCAATATTTAATACTACGGCAGAAGATCCAGCATGATTATGATATGATGCAGATGTGGTGCAATTAGGCAATATTAAGCGGAACCGGAGTCCTGACAATTATTTAGACTGTTCAAGTTATTTAGAAACCCCGCAATTTAAATGTTGGATTAACAAGGTGAAACAGGGCAACGGTTCGCTACACAAATTTAAATGGAGCCAATATTAGACGAGAAAAGCCCTCATATAGACTCCATATTTAATTATGATGTGATTCGACTATACAACCCAGACCGGCGAAATATGTATGCAAGCATGTATAATTGATATGCAACAATTTATATAGATGTCAATTTATAAAATAGGGCTCGGAAAAGGGGTCACACATGGGGTTCGAGGATCTTGGGTTCGGATCGGAAGTGAGAGCGCCAGGGTTCGGTCTTCAGACTCTGAGATCGGTCTTTGGGCAATGGCCTTTGGATGTTGTGAAGGAGCACATGGCGTTCCGAGGAGAAGATCTTGGCGTGCCGAGGGTTTGGTTCGGTCTCGCCGGGATCGAGGTCTCGGGGCATCGAATACATGATGAAGATCTCGGTGGTTCCGACTTCTATGGTCGGTGGTGAACTTGGTACTAGTGTTTGTCTTCAAGCATCGGGGGACTTCGGTTATAAGTCGACGGCCTTGTCATCCGCGATGGAGGAATAAGGTTCTCGTCTTCCGTTGTGCAGGGCGAGCTTGGTTCCGGTAGTCTTCAGGAGCAGAGAACCTGGTTACCTCTTCTTGTCCCTCGGTAGCCGTTTGCAAAGATACCGGAGTATTACCATCACGTCCTCCCTCTGTGGCCAAAAGGAGGCACCATTAGGGATTGATCCACAGGACAACTACATGGTCAACACGAATCAGCAATACACCAACACCTGACTTACACCACCCAGTACCTCGTGCTACTGTCGGTAGTGGGATGTACTGCTGCCAAGATGGACGATGGAGACCGGCGCGCGTGGGGGATTCGCTGGTCGGGGCTGACCGGCGCGGTGGAGGGCGAAGCCGCCGAGCGGCAGGGCACCACGCGGGCAGAGGGTGGCTTGGCGTCGCGGAGAAGCGGCCCAACGAGGGAGGTCACGACGGCCAGAAGAGGAGTGGACGATGTGCCCAGCAGACGCCGAGGAACAGGGAGAGGACGCGTAGGGGGAGGGGTCGACTCCAGCGTGCTGGGAGGCTTCGAGGAGGCATGGGTCGGAGCGGCGGCCACGGGGCAGAGGAGCGTGCAGGGGCCGGCGAGGGGAGGGTCGAATGGCAGGCGCGGGCGGGGTCCCAGGCGCGAGGACGAGCACGGGAAGAATGGCGGCGTCAGATCTCCGGGGCCACCGGGTTGCTTAGGAGGGCGGCCGAGGAGGTGCGACGAGGTGAGGATCGGGGTAGGCGACATCGTCGCTGGCGGCGCGGAGCTCCAGGGCAGCGTCAGGCGGCCGGAGGGCAGCGTGCTCAGGGAAACCATGCAGGGATGAGGCAGCGACTCGTAGAGAAAACGAGCCCAGGCGGGGCTTCACTCGAGGAAGATGGGATCGCGAGGGTGGCGGCTGGGTGCAGAGGAGAGGGGCGAGGTGGTACGCGGGGAGAGGAGGTGCCTCGTGGCGGCGGGGCTCTGGGATCGAGCGGAGGTGAGAGAGAGGTTGTCGGGGGGAGGCGCGGTTGGTGGGGGAACGCGGGGCCGTGTGGGGATTGGGCAGGTGCGTGGGGACGCGGTGCCAGGAGTGGTGAGGCTGTCGGTGGTGGGTGGAAAACGAGGGAGGAGGCGGGGTGGTGTCCACGCGGGGTGGGAGTGGGACCGGGGGCGACCAGGTGGGGGTGGGATGCGTGCAGGGACAGCGGGGTTGAGCGGGAGCGTGTGGCTCTGCTGGCAGGTGCGGGTGATGTGGCGGCCGATGGTTGGGTGGAGTAAGGTGGAGGTAGCTGGTGTGTGGTAGGGAATAGGTGGGTGGGGATTACTCTAGGGTTGGGGTTTGTTCTGGGTTAGGTTTTTATACGGGCCGGGTAGTAGGTGGCCTGGCCTAGCGGCTGGGCTGCCTTCCTGGTCCAAAAAAAATAGTTTTATTTTTAGAAGGACTTTTATAAATAGTTTTTAGACAAATAAAAGATCCGCAAAAGACCGGGGTTTTTGATTTGAAATTAGAGACGGGGCATTTAGAAATCAAAGTAAGCTTTTCGAAAATAGTTTTAGGCAAACTTAGGCATAATGACATGACGATGCTCAAATGCAATGTGGAATGATGACATGACCATGCGGTCATGATGATGCAATGCACAAAAACACAGCGATTTTCTAGTGGTGGTTTTAGCGGGATGCCACAATTCGACACCACTAACAATGGATCTCGCCCTCGAGATCCGCCTCATTGTACCGGCAAGAAGGCTGACGTCCAGAATCTTCTCGCTTCGGGTAGGTCCTCGCGACACCACTAACAAGAGGTCGTTGTCCGTGATCGTCGAGAAAACACTCCGGGAACAAAGGGCGAAGGTAGAGGTATCAACAAATAAAGCCACCTCTAACTTCAGTGGAAGGAGTAATTGCAGATCCACCGATTCAATGTACAAAAGTGAATGATAAGAGTAGTGGTATGGTCATGACTCCATCCCGCACTCAAAACATTACTCTGTACATGAATAGTTGAATTATGCAATCAACTCTCGAAATCAGACTGAAGATCTCAACAAACGGGGTTCGGAAACAAAGGAGTGATGCAGGCTCGGCATCGGATCTGGCGTAGATGATGTCGTCGCGTCGGAAAACACCGGAAGACACACACAAGGAACAAAGAATGGTACCACAGATAAAGGATCACTCAGATAGCATGAAGTCCGGAGGTAGAAACACCGTTACCAAAGGAGGAAGCGAAACCCTGAAGGTACAACGGAAACCCAACCACGAGAAATCCTGGACTCGAAGAAAGATAAGAGAGCAGATTTAAAACACACAGAGGTAAGAGGATAATAGCAGAGGGGTAAGGAGTAAAATCAGACCTAATCAGATCTATCCAACCGTTTTTGCAGAAATAGTTTTGACACTCTACTTCGGCCGTTAGCTAGGTTATCCTACAGGCTAGACTTGTGGGGTATTGCAACTGCTGAGCTCTGATACAACTCTGTAACACCCTCAAATCGGCCCTATGCAAGTTTTAGCCCTTTTCGCCAAACCCGCATAGAAACGATTCAAGGACGCCCACCAGGCACTTTCGTGCGGGTGGAAAACGAAGTAATACCCTTACACAACAGTCCTCGATGGGACCCACAGAACAGATATATATACAACAGTGACTCAATGAGTCAAGAATACAGATATACAATACAAAGATCCAAATCTCCTTGAAAACGATAGAGCGTCCGACTACGGACAAGATGCAAATGGGGCTAAGAGCCCTGAAGAATAACCAATGGCGTCCATAACCCTGCCCAGGCCAAGCCAGAAGGGTAACCCTGCTAACGACGTCGATCTCAAACCTGCTAAAACAAAAGGGGTGCCGACAAAGGGCAAAGGAAAAAGAGGAGCGTCAGTACTGAGGCCAGTACACGGCAAGGCTAGAATTCGGCGGCTCTCGCCTACATAGGTATGGTGGGCTAAAGCGGCAGCGCAGTGGCGCTAAACAACCTATAGAGACTCGATATCACTGCCGACTATTAGAGAGGGGTAAGAAAGACCTATTCGGATCCAACCTGAAGCTAACATCAAACAAACCCATCCTAGAATTCCCCCTCGAGACCAAACGAGGAAGTCAAACCGAGGAACTCACACAGTTGGCAGTTTTATTCATTCGATTATAGTTGAAGCACTTACTAGTCAGATATAGATAGCGTGGGTCGTCCTTATAGCATAAGTAGTGACAGATTTAATCACCATTCCGTTGTAGTTGGAACATTTACTGGTCAGATATAATTGTCCTGAGGAATCCCAAAACCCAACAGTTGTTGACACTTTTATCACATTCCATTGGAGTTGCATTACTTACTAGGCAAGTATATCAGACACGATACGACCAAGATCCACCAGTTGTTGGCATTTTTAATATCCGTCCCGTTATACTTGAGTTGATTACTAGTCACATATTAAGTCAAATTTATAGCACTACTTTAGTTATGCTTGTCTATGATCGAGATACTGTGCTCCAAGTCGTCCATAACCGCGGACACGACTTTTAGAAAGTTTTACCCTGCAGGGATGCACAAATAGCAACACACACTCGATCAACCTCAGAAAAACCAACTCAAAACCCAACGAGGCATTCACGACAAAGCGATCACAGGATTCATAAAATATTTCAGGGGGCCACCCCACTAAGCTACCCGCAACGAAGTTGGCCAGCTCCGGAACGGACCCAAGGTTTGCGTCAATGGTTGTAAATGACTGGGAACCCGAAAGTGTGACTGGGCTTGCCGATACCGCGAAAACACTCCGTGATCCTAAACCGTACAGGTGCGCCACGCACAATCTTAAATAAATCAGTAAACATGGCATGAGTGCAGGATAGTAAATAAAACCCCAAACTAGTTTGTGGCCCCAAGAAATAGAAATGAATCAAGCTCTAGCTCAGGGGGGGTCCACGGCCTCCCGGATGTGGATAGTGCAAAAAATCAAGGAACAGGTATCAAGTACTCGGGGTCCTACGGGACAAAAGTGAGCGTGGAAGAACCAAATAACATCTATTGCCCACCGATGCCTCTACATTAGTTATATCTAGCATTTTAATAGTTGTGTTTAAAAGTCATGATTCTCTCCACCATAAACATCTGCCAGCATTCCAACAACCGTGCACTTGACAACACGAGATCGCACTTGAGCAAGCAACTACCACTCGGAAGGTCAGCTATCTACCAAACATAGGTAATAGGAGGTGTCCAAGGCAATATAGAGGCTGCACGGGATATAACTGGTATGGAACACTAAAGCATCGCGACACGGATATCAATAGATCAAGAGGAGGAAATAAAGACTATAAATGCAAAACAGGTAGAAGGGGAAGAGATGCTTGCCTGGGAAAACACTGCCGACGAGACATTATCTGAAGAACTTGTCGATACTCGCATCAACTCACCGGCCTAATCCGCGAAGGAGCAAACACTAGAAGAAAACACCGGATGCAATATTTAATACTACGGCAGAAGATCCAGCATGATTATGATATGATGCAGATGTGGTGCAATTAGGCAATATTAAGCGGAACCGGAGTCCTGACAATTATTTAGACTGTTCAAGTTATTTAGAAACTCCGCAATTTAAATGTTGGATTAACAAGGCGAAACAGGGCAACGGTTCGCTACACAAATTTAAATGGAGCCAATATTAGACTAGAAAAGCCCTCATATAGACTCCATATTTAATTATGATGTGATTCGACTATACAACCCAGACCCGTGAAATATGTATGCAAGCATGTATAATTGATATGCAACAATTTATATAGATGTCAATTTATAAAATAGGGCTCGGAAAAGGGGTCACACATGGGGTTCGAGGATCTTGGGTTCGGATCGGAAGTGAGAGCGCCAGGGTTCGGTCTTCAGACTCTGAGATCGGTCTTCGGGCAACGGCCTTTGGATGTTGTGAAGGAGAATATGGCGTTCCGAGGAGAAGATCTTGGCGTGCCGAGGGTTCGGTTCGGTCTCGCCGGGATCGGGGTCTCGGGGCATCGAATACATGATGAAGATCTCGGTGGTTCCGGCTTCTACGGTCGGTGGTGAACTTGGTACTAGTGTTTGTCTTCAAGCATCGGGGGACTTCGGTTATAGGTCGACGGCCTTGTCATCCACGATGGAGGAATAAGGTTCTCGTCTTCCGTTGTGCAGGGCGAGCTTGGTTCCGTTAGTCTTCGGAAGCAGAGAACCTGGTTACCTCTTGTTGTCCCTCTGTAGCCGTTTGCAAAGATACCGGAGTATTACCATCACGTCATCCCTCTGTGACCAAAAGGAGGCACCGTTAGGGATTGATCCACAGGACAACTACATGGTCAACACGAATCAGCAATACACCAACACCTGACTTACACCACCCAGTACCTCGTGCTACTGTCGATGGTGGGATGTACTGGTGCCAAGATGGACGATGGAGACCGGCGCGCGTGAGGGATTCGCTGGTCGGGGCTGACCGGCGCGGCGGAGGGCGAAGCCACCGAGCGGCAGGGCACCACGCGGGCAGAGGGTGGCTCGGCGTCGCGGAGAAGCGGCCCAACGAGGCAGGTCGCGACGGCCAGAAGAGGAGCAGACGATGCGCACGGCGGACACCGAGGAACGGGGCGAGGACGCGCAGGGGAAGGGGTCGACTCCGGCTTGCTGGGAGGCTTCGAGGAGGCACCGGTCGGAGCGGCGGCCACGGGGCGAAGGAGCGTCCAGGGGCCGGCGAGGGGAGGGTCCGACAGCAGGAGCGGGCGGGGTCCCAGGGACGAGGATGAGCACAGGAAGAACGACAGCGTCAGATCTCCGGGGTCACCGGGTTGCTTAGGAGGGCGGCCGAGGAGGTGCGACGAGGTGAGCATCGGGGTCGGGGTAGGCGACATCGTCGCTGGCGGTGCGGAGCTCCAGGGCAGCGTCGGGCGGCCGGAGGGCAGCATGCTCGGGGAAACTGTGCAGGGATGAGGCGACGACTCGTAGAGAAAATGAGCCCAGGCGGGGCTTCGTTCGAGGGAGATGGGATCGTGAGGGTGGCGGCTGGGTGCAGAGGAGAGGGGCGAGGTGGTACGTGGGGAGAGGAGGTGCCTGGCGGCGGCGGGGCTCTGGGATCGAGCAGAGGTGAGAGAGAGGTTTTCGGGGGGAGGCGTGGTTGGTGGGGGAACGCGGGGCTGCGTGGGGACGCGGGGCCAGTCATGGTGAGGCTGTCGGTGGTGGGTCAAAAACGAGGGAGGAGGCGGGGTGGTGTCCACGCGGGGTGGGAGTGGGACCGAGGGCGACCAGGTGGGGTGGGACGCGTGTAGGGACGGCGGGGTTGAGCGGGAGCGTGTGGCTCTGCTGGCAGGTGTGGGTGATGTGGCGGCCGATGGTTGGGTGGAGTGAGGTGGAGGTAGCTGGTGTGTGGTAGGGATTAGGTGGGGTGGGGATTAGTCTAGGGTTGGGGTTTGTTCTGGGTTAGGTTTTTATACGGGTCGGGTAGTAGGTGGCCTGGCCTAGCGGCTGGGCTGCCTTCCCGGTCCAAAAAAAATAGTTTTATTTTTAGAAGGACTTTTATAAATAGTTTTTAGACAAATAAAAGATCCGCAAAAGACCGGGGTTTTTGATTTGAAATTAGAGACGGGGCATTTAGAAATCAAAGTAGGCTTTTCGAAAATAGTTTTAGGCAAACTTAGGCATAATGACATGACGATGCTCAAATGCAATGTGGCATGATGACATGAGCAGGCGGTCATGATGATGCAATGCACAAAAACACAGCGATTTTCTAGTAGTGGTTTTAGCGGGATGCCACAGATCACATCAACCATCATGTCCATAACTAGATGGCCATAAAGGTGTGTTTCAAGTATTCCACAGCAATGGTCTAGGCGTGTGATCGAGATCGGGATTTTCCTATCCAAGTGGCGGATAGATACTCTGGGCCCACTCCGTAAGACCACGTCATGAGCTTCCAAGCATGTGACTAGGTCACATGGATGTGATATCACGAGAACGAGTAAACGTGTTTGTCAGTAACAATATTGAACTATATGGGATACATGAGATCGGGTCTTGGACAAACCAGGTATCATTGTGCAAAGGGAATAAGACTCAATGTTTAGAAGGTTCAAGTGAATAACACTATGTCATGGAATGAACAGGGATCATCATGTATTTCTAGATACCGCTGATGATTAATGATTGGGGAGAGATCCCCTTCATACCTGAACATTCCCGAACAGTAACTGTGTCACGCTAAAGGTTAATCGACGCTATGAGTTGATCTAATACCGATAGCGAAATAGCAAGAGAGAACCGGAACTGTTCCCGGGAGATATCGAAAGTGTTTCGGGATATCCAATGATGATCGGAGGGGCCCAAAAGGTGCTTCAGAGTAATAGGTATTGAATAATATGTATTTAGTATTAATGAAATGAATTAATGATAAAAATATTATTTAAAATGGATTTATTAGGAAGCCCACCTAAATGGGCCTCACTGGAGGAGGCCCAAGAGGGGACTGTGCCCTAGGGAAGGCCAGAAGGTTGTCGCCGGCCCTCGTGGGCCTCCCACCACGTGGGGCCTATGTGGGAGGGCTAGCCGGCCGGCTCCTCCCTCCTCCTCCATCCTTTTAATCCCACCTCAGGACTTTGAGGGACATAATGCCTCCCTTCCACCGATATAAACAGGGGCACCCCTCTCCCCAAATCCATCCCATAATTGCCCTTTGCCATTATCTCTCTCCCTCCCTCTCTCCCTCTCGAGCGTGTTCCCAAGTTAGGAACATGATACATGAGGTAGAGGTTTCTCCACCCAGCGCATACCGTCGTGCTGCTGAAATCGGTACGGATCTTCTTCATCCACTGCCTTGCTGGATCGGGGCTCGGGAGACGT
The DNA here is from genome assembly GCA_910589775.1 of Avena eriantha. Classification (NCBI taxonomy): domain Eukaryota; kingdom Viridiplantae; phylum Streptophyta; class Magnoliopsida; order Poales; family Poaceae; genus Avena; species Avena eriantha. The sequence continues at coordinate 357,570,198 of OU342745.1, forward strand.
CCTTTACACCGGAGGCCTGTAAAGTTTGATGAGGAATCACCAATAGTGGTGATGAACGCTTGAAGCCTTCTAGACCTTGAGGTCTGCGATGCTCGGCTTAATTAGCAATGTTTGTGCGGGAACATATTCCTGCTTTCTCGGTATTCAAAGGTATGATCACCGTATCCCACTCCTTACTATACTTATCCATAGATAAATCTTGGGTTGATGTGTTTTCCTAGTAGATAAAATTATTGTTTTCTGCCACGGAACCCCTTCAGCATCCCCAAGCTTATGGTTATGTTAGTTATTATCCCCTCCTTCCTCATGATTTCATGGTTCATTTGAAACAAAGAAATATTTTCATATCCATGATACTTTTAGTGCCTACAAAATGGTTAGTTCTCCATACAAATGATATAATAGGTTCAACTGAGATGCAAACTCACTTATTATTTGGGGACCAATATTTTCAAGAAGCATATATATATAATAAAACACTTTTTATTTTGTTTTATTATGGGATTTTTTTAATGATATAGACTTTGCAATGCCATTGTCATGAACAACACATGCTTGATGCCTCAAGATATCTCGAGCTTGTTGGCAACCCCAAGAGGAAGGTATGAGGAGCACATGCTTGATGGCTTGAGATATTCCCTCAGTTATGAAACCAAGGTTATCAAACCAGTAGGAGCAAGGAAACAACTCCAAGGTGTTGCTACCAACTTGGAATCCTACACAACACAACCACAGAACTTTGCCCCAACTTACAGTGAGGTTGTCAATCTCACTGGTTTTGCTGAAAACAAAGGATTAAACGTATAGTGTGGAAGATAGTAATTGCTTGCAGAAAGTAAATAGTAAACGGTAAATAGTAGATGGTATATCAATGGTAAAAGAATGGACCAGGGTCCATAGTTCACTAGAGGTGATTCTCCTTAAGATAAATAGCATGTTGGTTGAACAAATTACAGTGGGGTAATTGACAGATTTGAGAAAGCATACAATGCATATAATAGACATCTTGACTCCTAGGAGATTTGATTGGGCATTACAACATTATACATAGACCGTAATATAACTACATCTATGACTAATAATCCACCTTCAGGTTATCATCCGAACCCTCTCCAGTATTAAATTGCAAACAATAGATAATTGCATTAAGCAGAGTGTGTAAAGTAAACAATATGATTGTCCCATGGACAAAGAATTGTTGTTTTCTCCCTAGTAGCAACAGCACATCTACAACCTTAGATATTCCTATCACTTCCCCACATTACTAGAGGAATGAACCCACTATCGAGCATAAATACTCCATGTTGGAGTTGCAAGCATCTACTTGGCCAAGCTAGTTACTAACAACATAAAGCATGCAAGATCACAAATAACATAGACACGATAGGATCAATAATCAATCTGAAATAGCATCTCAATATCCATCGGATCCCCGCAAACACAACATGTAAGATTACAAACAAATGATCTTGATCATCAACGGAGCTCACAAGATCTAAACATGATAGCACAAAGGAGGAGAACCAACCATCTAGCTACTACGTGAACCATAGTCTAAGGATGAACTACTCACGCATCACACTGAAGGCAGTCATGGTGATGAAGAAGGCCTCCAGGGTGATCTCTCCCCTCCGGCAGGGTGCCAAGAAGAGCTTTGGATCCCACCCAATCTAGGGATGAAGATGGCGGCGGCTACAGAGTCTTTCGTGGTACTTAGGGTTTTTGTCCCGGGAGGCTTTTATAGGTGAATCGGCAAGGTCGGTGGAGCATCAGGGCACCCACACCCCTTGGTGGCGCACCCCGCCAGGCCGCACCGCCACCAGGTGTGGCCGCCCTGGTGCACCACTTCGTCTCCCCTCCAGACTCCGTGTTGCTTCGGGTAAAATATTGACTTTGGCTTTTGTCCCGTCCAATTCTGAGAATATTTCCTTACTAGCTTTTTTGAAACCAAAAATAGCAGAAAACAGGCAACTGGCACTCTAGCATCTTGTTAATAGGTTAGTTCCAGAAAATGTATAAAAATACCCCAAAGTGTGAACAAAACATATGAAAATAGATATAAAACAAGCATGGAACATCAAACATTATAGATACATTTACGACGTATCAAGCATCCCCAAGCTTAACTCATGCTCGTCCTCGAGTAGGTAAGTGATAAAAAAGAATAATTTTTGAGGTGACATGCACCATCACAATCTTGATCAAGGTATTTGTAAAACATTGATAGTTGGGATCATAGTACTCTAACATAGACATGAAATGCATAGTTCTTACAGTAACACATAGCAACTGTGTTGTAACATGAATAGGTACAAACAAAAGATTCATGAATAACAATGCTTTGAAAGAAGTTTGTTTGTTTCACATATAGAAAACATAATAAGAATCGTATTCAGCTTGTCCCTCATGGTATAGCAAAACATAAATGCATAGGACACCTTCAAAGTTCATAAGGGTGTGATACGTTGTAAATGTATCTATAATTTTTTATGTTCCATGCTTGTTTTATATCTACTTTCTTATGTTTTGTCCACACTTTGGAGTATTTTTACACATTTTCTAGAACTAACCTATTAACAAGATGCCACAGCGCCAGTTGCCTATTTTCTGCTGTTTTTGGTTTCAGAAAAGCTAGTGAGGAAATATTCTTGAAATTGGACCAGACAAAAGCCAAACTCAATATTTTACCCGAAGAAACACGGAGTCCGGAGGGGAGACGAAGTGGCGCACCAGGGCGGCCACACCTGGTGGCTGCGCGGCCTGGGGGCGCGCCACCAGGGGGTGTGGGCCCCCTGGTGCTCCACCGACCATGTCCCTTCGCCTATAAAATCCTCCTGGGACAAAAAACCCAAAGTACCCGATAAAAATTCCACGAAAGAGTCTATAGCCGCCGCCATCTCCATCCCTAGATGAGGAGGGATCTAAAGTTCTTCCTGGCACCCTGCCGGAGGGGAGAGATCACCCTGGAGGCCTTCTTCATCACCATGCCTACCTCCGGTGTGATGCATGAGTAGTTCATCCCTGGACTACGGGTCCATGTAGTAGCTAGATGGTTGGTTCTCCTCCTTTGTGCTACCATGTTTAGATCTTGTGAGCTCCGTTCATGATCAAGATCATCTATTTGTAATCTTACATGTTGTGTTTGCGGGGATCCGATGGATATTGATATGCTGTTTCAGATTGATTATTGATTTTATCATATCTATGTTATTTGTGATCTTGCATACTTTCCGTTTTTAGTCACTATCTTGTCCAAGTAGATGCTAGCAACGCCAAGAGAGAGTATTTATGCTCGATAGTGGGTTCATGCCTCTAGTAATCTAGGAAAGTGACAGAAATCTCTAAGGTACTAGATGTGATGTCGCTACTAGGGAGAAAACAGCAATCCTTTGTCCATGGGGCAATCGTATTGTTTACTTTACACACTTTGCTTAATGCAATTATCTATTGCTTCCAACTTAATACTGGAGGGGGTTCCGATGATAACCTGAAGGTGGATTATTAGTCATAGATGTAGTTCGATTACAGTCCATGTATAATGTTGTAATGCCCAATCAAATCTCGTAGGAGTCAAGATGATTAGTATATGCACGTATGCTTTCTCGGTGTCTGTCAATTGCCCCGCTGTAATTTGTTCACCCAACATGTCATCTATCTTAAGGAGAATCACCTCTAGTGAACTATGGATCCTGGTCCATTCTTTTACCATCAATCTACCATCTACTATTTACTGTTTACTATTTACTTTCTGCAAGCAGTTACTATCTTCCACACAATACGTTTAATCCTTTGTTTTCAGCAAAACCCGTGAGATTGATAACCTCACTGTAAGTTGGGGGCAAAGTTCTGCGGTTGTGTTGTGCAGGATTCTAAGTTGGAAAAAACACCTTGGAGGTGTTTCCTTGCTCCTACTGGTTTGATAACCTTGGTTTCATAACTGAGGGAAAACTTGCTACTATGCTCATCATACCTTCCTCTTGGGGTTCCCCAACGAGCTCGATATATTTTGAGCCATCAAGCCTTTTTTTTGGCGCCGTTGTCGGGGAGTCAAGGACATCTTCACAAGGGGAGTCCCTCATAACCAATCTCTTTACTTTGTTTTTTGTCTTGCTTAGTTTATTTTTGTTTTGTTTGCTTCTTTATATCAAAAACACAAAAAAATTAGTCATTTTTCTGTAGTTGTCACCTTGTTCTTTGCTCACCATGTTGATCCCTAAGTTCACTCTGAAACACCTTTGAATAGGTAGTGGCTCCATAATTGGGAAAGATAATATTGAAGAATTCTTTAATCATGTTAGCAAGCATGAGGATATTGAGGATAGATCCCTAGCAGAACTTGCTCCAAATTATGAAATTGTTGCAGCTTCTTTAGTTCACATGTTGGAAGCTAGGTTTGTTAACATTAACCCCATAATGCAAGTAATGTTCCTTAAACATAAAGATATTGAGGACACTAAAAAGATAGATTTTATTCTAGAAACTTTGTCTAAAGAATTCTATGATGCTGTTAAGGAAGCTAGAAAAGTATCTCATCATTTTAGTATGCTAGGATCATGTGTAGATGTTATTGGTACACGAGAAAAGATGGACAAAACCAAACCTAAAGATGGGGAGGAAATTAAGACACCAATACCTTTTAAACTTGTAGGAATACTTGAAGCCTTAGAAAAGAATATTGATTGGATAGTTCCTGAAAACCCGTTTGATGAAAATTGTGAACCCAAGAGCATTGAGAGAGGATACTCTAGAACTTATTTGGATGAGATACCTTGACTTGTTGAAGATATTTCTAGTATTGATCTTAATGCTTCTTCATTTGAGAATACTTGATTCTTGCTTCTTATGCCTAGCTCAAAAGCGTTAAAGAAAAGCACATATTGGGAGATAACCCAAATTTCTTTAGGAATCTTTTGTTGAGTCTTGGAAGTTATTGCTTCAATAATAACCTATCCTTATCCTTTTTGTGTGGTTTTTTGTGCCAAGAGTAACCTCTAATGAGATAGAAGTAAGACTTGGGAAAGTTGCTGTCCCGAAACAGATTTTTGTGCTTCGCTGTAAAAATTCATGAAACATCTTTGTAGATCGGTTTGAGATGTAATTTTTTGTTTTTCTGCCCCAGGTTGTTACCCAACATTAGTTAGTTCAACACTTTTTGATTTGAGCAACAGAAGGTCTTCAAAAAAATTGGTTTTTACCTGCTGGTCTATTTTGACAGATTTCTGCCATCATTTGCATTTGCCTCTAAATCTCTTTCTCTTGCAGTTCTCTTTGATCACTTGAACTTTTAAAAGGAATTGCTATAGTAGCTTCTGTTTTAATGGAAGTTTTACTTGTGTTTAAACTGAACCTAAAGAATTATTATCTTGAGTACACTAATGTTGCTAATGAAGATTGGATGAAGTTTTGTGTGAAGGAAATTTTAAAGTGTAGGGAAGAACAATGAGATAAGATGAAGATGTACAAAATCTCAAGCTTGGGGATGCCACTCATGTCACCCCAAGAAATATTCAAGAAGTACAAGCGTCAAAGCTTGGGGATGCCCAGGGCATCCCCTTCCTCATCAATAAAAATCTCAAGTTTCTTCCAAACACTTCATTTTTATTGTTTCATGCACAATCGTGTTGTTCTTGGAGCGTATTCATTTTTGTTTTTAGTTTTCGTTTGCTTAGTTTGCTTAAATAAATCGGTTAGACCCCTTCATACATAGTTTCAAATAAGTTGGATTGGAAAAGAGTAGGAAAGTTCATGCTTATAAGTGGTATAAAATGAGCTTGTTTTTGACTGTGGCCTAGACTTTATCATGTCATGCTTGATATTGCTTTGACTTTATGCTTAGTGATTATTGATGTAGCATGACTTGTTTCAAACAACTGAGATTTCTTAATGTGCCTTGAAATAATCATGCGTTGTTTTAGCATATAAAAGCATAATATTGTGGTATTATCCTTTGATGCTTTATTTAGGTTGACATGGCGCATGCTCACACCATGTTAAGACTATACAAAGTCACCATAGCCTCTATGATCATTTAGTTTTCAACTTGTAATATCACTTTATGCTTTAGTTAATAATGTTTTGTTGCTTTGCATGATTATGTCCATTATTGCTCTCTTAGTTGGTCGCTCCTAGTCTTTTGCTAGCCTCCATATGTACCAGGTATGAGTTCCACTCATGCATCCAACTCCAAATAAAACCAAGTTATTCCAAAGATTCCACCATACCTACCTATTAGAATTTGCTATTCCAAGTACATTCATGTTTTTATCTACCTTCTGAATTAAACTTGTTATGTGAAAATTAGTGATTAAAGCTCTCACGAACTTGATGGCACACTTTACTTTTCTTGCACTTAATAAACTTGAACCATTGTGCCCATCTATGTTACGTATATGCTTGCATTTTGTAAGTTGTGAATTAGCAGAACCATGTTACCATGGGGAATGCTTTCAACATTGCACTTTATTTAGTTGATATCATGTTCTTTTACTTATGGATCCCGGCGGTGTGAAATGAAAGGGGAGCTTGTAAGGCTCATGGAGTTCGTATATGTGTTAGAGAAACGCCTGGGCAGCTTGTCTAAGCCATGCCTAATCATGGTGGAAACCTGCAGCATAACCATAGTGAGCAATCTATGAAGCATCCTCTATAAAAAAAACTATGCAAATAGGAAAGAAAAAATAGAAAAAAGAAAAAAAGAGCCTATGCAAATAGGAAATAAAACGATCACTGAGATGCTCATTGTCTGCTTGCCTTGTCATTTTGATATGGGAAATCTTCTGTATCATCGGGCAAGGGGTACCCCATTGGCGGTTCTCTATGATACACATGTACTTACAATGACAAGAACTTACCTATGACTAAAGTTGAGTAGCATGAGGAACTGTACTCGTAAGTAAGGGGCATGAGATTTTCAGCTTATAACTTGTCAAGCATATCCTCATATTTTTTCGTTTTAACAATAATCACCTAAAGATGCTTATGATAGGGGAAATGAGAGCTGAAAGCTAATAAGTACCATAATTTTTGGAAGCTCTTTATGAGACTTGAATCCCTGCTTCTTTCTATGAAGGGCCTTTCTTTTACTTTTTATGTTGAGTCTCCATCTTCTATCTTTATGCACCTATTGAGAGAGCATAGTGACCATTCTTAGTTTAATGTGCATTGTCCCAAAACTTGTTGATTGATTCATAACTTTGATATCACTTGTTCCTAAACTATTTGTATCTAGTCACCCTTATCAACTTTGAAGGTGTCCTATGCATTTATGTTTTGCTACACTATGAGGGACAAGCTGAATACCATTCTCATTATGTTTTATATATCTGAAACAAACAAACGTCTTTCAAAGCATTGTTATTTATGAATCTTTTGTTTGTACGTTTTCATGTTATAACACAGTTGCTAAGTCTTATTCATAGAACTATATTTTTCATGCTATGTTAAAGTACTATGATCCCAGCTATCAATGTTATACAAATACTTTGATCAAGATTATGATGGTGCATGTCACCTCAAAAATTATTCTTTTTTATCACTTACCTACTCGAGGACAAGCAGGAGTTAAGCTTGGGGATGTTGATACGTTGTAAACGTATCTATAATTTTTGATGTTCCATGCTTGTTTTATATCTACTTTCTTATGTTTTGTCCACACTTTGGAGTATTTTTACGCATTTTCTGGAACTAACCTATTAACAAGATGCCACAGTGCCAGTTGCCTATTTTCTGCTATTTTTGGTTTCAGAAAAGCTAGTAAGGAAATATTCTCGGAATTGGACCGGACAAAAGCCAAAGTCAATATTTTACCCGAAGCAACACGGAGTCCGGAGGGGAGACGAAGTGGCGCATCAGGGCGGCCACACCTGGTAGCCATGCAGCCTGGGGGCGCGCCACAAGGGGGTGTGGGCCCCATGGTGCTCCACCGACCTTGCCCCTTCGCCTATAAAACCCTCCCGGGACGAAAACCCTAAGTACCCAATCAAAATTCCATGAAAGAGTTTGTATCCGCCGCCATCTCCATCCCTAGATCGGGAAGAATCTGAAGCTCTTCCCGGCACCCTGTCGGAGGGGAGAGATCACCCTGGAGGCCTTCTTCATCACCATTCCTACCTCCGGTATGATGCGTCAGTAGTTCATCCCTGGACTACGGGTCCATGTAGTAGCTAGATGGTTGGTTCTCCTCCTTTGTGCTACCATGTTTAGATCTTGTGAGCTCCGTTCATGATCAAGATCATCTATTTGTAATCTTACATGTGTTTCCGGGATCCGATGGATATTGAGATACTATTTCAGATTGATTATTGATTTTATCATGTCTATGTTATTTGTGATCTTGCATGCTTTTCGTTGTTAGTAGCTATCTTGGCCAAGTAGATGCTAGCAACTCCAAGAAAGAGTATTTATGCTCGATAGTGGGTTCATGCCTCTAGTAATCTGGGGAAGTGACAGAAATCTCTAACCATGTGTTTGGATTTAGGAATCTAAGGATGGAATCGTGGAATCTGGAATTCAGAGTGGATTTCTGCCGTTTGGGGTGCGTTGTGAATCATCGCGTGGAAACAGGCCCAAATTCCATGAGCCCACTCCCTTGCGTGCAATGGCCTGACCTGCGTTTCCGAGCTCTCCCCCTCGGAATCGCTTCGAAACATACGCCCGCCTACCTGTTCGCTAACGAGAAATCTCGGGAGCTCCTGTTGAGGAAGAAAATCACGAACGCGATCTAGAAAACCGGCGGCGGCAGCACCGCTAGGCTCCTCGCCCTCCTCTCGTCCCCCTACCCCTCGTTCTCTCCCTCTCCACCATCTCCTCCGAGACAGGCTCCCATCAGCCTGCCAGTCCGGTCCCGCTCTCTAGATCGATTGGGCTTGGGGAGGTGAACGACAGCCGGAGGGGAATGGCGGTGGCGGCCTGGCCCTCCCTAAGAGGGCCTCATTCCTCACCCTCCTCTTCATGTTTCATTAGTTGTTCCTCCCGACTATGAACGGTGGCCGGAGGAAACATTCGATTCCATGGTTGTACTGCAACTAAACAGGAAATGGAATTGGGTGCTACCCCTTGATTCCAACAGCAAATACTATGCGTAATCAAACAACAGAATTGTAATTGCAAGCCATTTCCTTTCCACTTTGGATTTGGAATTTTCAACCTAATTCATTTCCGAGCTCAAATTCCTACATCCAAACACAGCATAAGGTACTAGATGTGTGATACGTTGCTAACGTATCCATAATTTTTGGTGTTCCATGCTTGTTTTTATCTACTTTCTTATGTTTTGTTCCAACTTTGGAGTACTTTTCATACACTTTCTTGGACTAACCTATTAACAAGAGCCACAGTGCTAGTTGCATGTTTTCTGCTGTTTTTGGTTCCAGGAGGTCAGAAAATGAATATTCTCGGAATTGGACGGGACAAAAGCCAAAGTCAATTTTTCACCGAGGGACACAAGGAGCCAGAATACGAGACAGAGAGGGGCCAGTGGGCCGCCACACCACCTGGCCGCACGACTCAGCATGGCCTGCGCCAGGGGGTGGTCTGGCCGCCTCCGGCACCCCCTCGGCCTCCCCTTTCGCCTATAAAATGCCTCCGATACAGAAACCCTAAGTACCCAATCAAAATTCCACAAAAGAGTCTATAGCCGCCGTCATCTCCATTCCTAGATCGGGAGGGATCTGAAGCTCTTCCCGGCACCCTGCTGGAGAGGGGAATTCACCCTGGAGGCCTTCTTCATCATCATGCAAGCCTCCGGTGTGATGCGTGAATAGTTCATCTCTGGACTACGGGTCCATGTAGTAGCTAGATGGCTGGTTCTTCTCCTTTGTGCTATCATGTTTAGATCTTGTGAGTTCCGTTCATGATTAAGATCATCTATTTGTAATTCTACATGTTGTGTTTGCAGGGATCCGATGGATATTGAGATGCTATTTCAGATTGATTATTGATTCTATCATGTCTTTGTTATTTGTGATCTTGCATGCTTTCTGTTGTTAGTAGCTATCTTGGCCAAATAGATGCTAGCAACTCCAAGAGTTTGTACTTATGCTCGATAGTGGGTTCATGCCTCTAGTAATCTAGGGAAGTGACAGAAATCTCTAAGGTACTAGATGTGCTGTTGCTACTAGGGAGAAAACAACAATCCTTTGTTCATACAACAATCGTATTGTTTACTTTACACGCAATGCGTAATGCAATTATCTGTTGCTTGCAACTTAATACTGGAGGGGGTTCGGATGATAACCTGAAGGTGGATTATTAGTCATAGATGCAGTTGGATGGCGGTCTATCCATAATGTTGTAATGCCCAATCGAATCTCAAAGGAGTCAAGATGATTAGTATATGCATGATTGCTTTCCCAATGTTTGTCAATTGCCCCAGTGTAATTTGTTCACCCAACATGTTACATATCTTAAGGAGAGTGACCACTAGCGAACTATGGACCCCGGTCCATTCTTTTATCATCAATCTACAATCAACTGTTTACTTCTTTGTGTTTACTTTCGACGAACTATTACTTTCTTCCACTCGATACGTTTAATCCTTTGTTTTCAGCAAAACCGGTGAGATTGACAACCTCATCGCAAGTTGGGGGCAAAGTTCTGTGGTTGTGTTGTGCAGGTCGCCATGTTGTTGCTGACGTCGGTAGTGCGCCCTACCAAGGATCAGCTAGCAACACCTTTGGGTGTTTCCTTGCTCCTACTGGTTCGATTAAACCTTGGTTTCATAACTGAGGGAAACTTGCTGCTGTGCTCATCATACCTTCCTCTTGGAGTTCCCCAACGAGCTTGTTAATACACAAGCCATCAAGCACTTTTCTGGCGCCGTTGTCGGGGAGTCAAGGACATCTTCACAAGGGGAGTCCCTCATAACCAATCTCTTTACTTTGTTGTTTTTTGTTTTGCTTAGTTTCTTTTGCTTTGTTTGCTTGTTTCTTTTTCAAAAACACAAAAAAATTAGTTTTACTAGTTTGCTTTCTTATTTGAAAACACAGAAAAAAATAGTTCCTTTCTTAAGTTGCCACTATGTCTAGCCTTGCTCCTATCACTATGCCACCCGAGGAAATGATTTTTACTTTTAAACAAGGAATTTAGGAAAGTTTCAAGGAAGCTTGCTCTAGAATCTCTGATCTACATAAAAAACTGAGCCTAAAATGACTCAAAGCTTGTTCCTTAGCAGTTTCTACCTTGGAATTGCTCTTTGCTATAGATATGCTTTAGATGTTGTTGTGGGAGGATATTTCCTCCAATGTAATGTGGATGATGCTATTAATGCTATAAAGAAATTGATCCTTACCTACAACTTCCCTAGCCAAACTGATATTTCTTTCGCAAAAATATTTGCTAGATTGAACACTCTTGAGACTGGCACTGCTAGCTTAAAACATTGCTAAAATAAGCTTAGGGAGCATCACAATTATGTTCCAATAAATTCTGAACCATCAAAGTGGCTCCCTACAGTAAAGATTGAGATAAACACTGAAACTTTTCAAGCCCGTTGTGATATCATGTCTGAATTTTGTCTTATGCCCAAAGATATTTATGAATCTTTGAATACTTGGGGGCTTACTGAAGGAGGAAAAGAAATGTCTCTTGCTAATAATGCTACCATATTACCTATTGGAATAGCCGAAGGAGTGTTTACAAAGATCCTTGGGAAAATAATTTCTACTGATTATCTTATTATTGAATGTGCAGGAAAAGGACAAATTACACTTGGAAGGTCCCTATTAGAACTCCTTGGAAAGGAGACCATGCACCTTTCTTCTCCACCAAACAATCATATTTTCCCCAAGGTTAAGAATAAAAGTAAGAGAGGTGAGGGCAAGAAATTTGGTTTTAATGCTTCTTCATTTGAGAACACTTGATTCTTTCTTGCTTCTTATGCCTAACTTAAAGGCGTTAAAGAAAAGTACTTATTGGGAGATAACCCAAAAGTTTTAGATGAGTCTTGGAAGTTATTAATTCATTAATAACCGCTCCTTAATCTTTTTATTTGCTTTTTGTGCCAAGAGTAACCTCTGAGAGAGAACTAATGATTGGGAAAGTTGTTATCCTGAAACAGATTTTTGTGCTTCACCGTAAAAATTCGTGTAAAATCACTATACGTCCTTTTGAGGCATGAATTTTTGTGCTTCTGCCTCGGTTGTTATCTAACTTTCGTTAGTTCAACACTTTTAGATTGGAGCAACAGAAGATCTTCAAAAAAATTCGTCTTTACCTGCTGGTCTATTTTGACAGATTTCTGCCATTATTTGCATTTGCTTCTTGTTGCTTCCTTTTTGAGTTCTTTTGGGGAATTGAGCTTTTTGAGGGAAGTTCTACAGTAGCTTATGTTTTATTGGTAGTTTTATTGGTGTTGGAACTAAACCCAAAGACTTATTATCTTGAGTGCACTAATGTTGCTAATAAAGATTGTGTGAAGTTTTGTATGAAGGAAAATTTTTAGGTGTATGGAAGGAACGAGTAATGAGATGAAGGATGGACTAAAGCTCAAGCTTGGGGATGCCACGCGTGTCACCCCAAGAAATATCCAAGAAGTACAAGCGTCAAAGCTTGGGCATCCCCTTCTTCATCAATAAAAATCCCAGGTTTCTTCCAAACGCTTCATTTTTATTGTTTCACGCACAGTTGTGTTGTTCTTGGAGCATCTTCTTTTTTGTTTTCGTTTTAGTTTTTTGTTTGCTTGGTTTTCTTTGTTTTCTGAATAAATTGGTTGGACCCACTCTTTCATACATTGGTTTGCAAATAGTTTGGTTTGGTTTGGAAAAGAGTAGGAAAGTTCATGCTTCTATGGTAAAAAGAGCTCGTTTTTGACTATGGCCTATGCTTTGTCATGCCATGCTTAATATTGTTTTGGCTTTATGCTTAGTATTCTTTGTTGTAGCATGACTTGTTATAAATGACTGAGATTGCTTAATGTTCCTTGGATGAATCATGCGTTGTTTTAGCATATTAAAGCATAGTATAGTGGTATTCTCCTTTGATGCTTTATTTGGGTTGACTTGGCGGATGCTCACACCATGTTATGACTATCTCAAGTCACCATAGACTTTATGATCCTTTAGTTTTCAACTTGTAGTATCGCTTTATCCTTTGATCAATGATGTTTTGTCGCTCTGCATGATTATGGCCATTATTTCTCTCTTAGTTTGTCGCTCCCAGTCTTTTGCTAGCCTCCACAACCAAGTATGAGTTCCACTCATGCATCCAACTCCCTAAACCAAGTTATTCCAAAGAGTCCACCATACCTACCTACTAGCTTATGCTATTCCAAGTATATTCATGATTTTGTTTATCTTCCAAATTAAACTTGTTATGAGAAAACTAGTGATTAAAGCTCTCACGAACTTGATGGCACACTTTACTTTTTTGCATCTAATAAACTTGAACCATTGGGTCCTTCTTTGTTGCGTATATTCTTGCGCTTTATAAGTTTAAATTAGCAGAACCATGTATCATGGGAACGCTTTCAACATTGCACTTGTACTTTGTACCCCGTTGATATCATTTTATTTTGCTTATGGATCCCAGCGGTGTGAAATAAAAGTGGAACTTGTAAGATCATGGAGTTTGTATGTGTGTTAGCAAAACGCCTGGGCCGCTAGCCTAAGCCAAGCCTAATCATGGTGGAAACTTGCAGCAAACCATAATGAGCACTCTATGAAGCATCCTCGACAAAAACCTATGCAAATAGCAAATAAAAAGATTGCTGAGATGCTCATTGTCTGCTTGCCTTGTCATTTTGATTATGGGATAGCTCTTGTATCATGTGCAAGGGGTACCCCGTTGGCGGTTTTTTATGATACACATTTACTTACAATGACAAGAGCTTACTTGTGACTAAAGTTGAGTAGCATGAGGTTCGGTCTTCGTAAGTAAGGGGCATGAGATTTCGGTTTATAACTTGTCAAGCATATCCTCTTAGTTGTGTCACTTTAACCTTAATCACCTTCAAGATGCTTATGATAGGGGCAATGAGAGCTGAAATCTATAAGTACCATAATTTTTGGAAGCTCTTTATGAGACTTGAATCCCTACTTCCTTTTATGAAGGCCTTTCTTCCACCATTATATTAAGTCTCCACCTTCTACCTTTATGCACCTACTTTGAGAGCATAGTGGCCATTCTTAGTTCTATGTGCATTGTCCCAAGACTAGTTGATTGATGCATAACTTGATATTGCTTGTTTTAAACTATTTGTATCTAGTCACTCTTATGAACTTTTAAGGTGTCCTATGCATTTATATTTGCTACTCTATGAGGGACAAGCTGAATACTATTATGCTATGTTTTCTTTATGTGAAACAAACAAACGTCTTGCAAAGCATTGTTATTCATGAATCTTTTGTTTGTGCCTTTTCATGTTGCATCATAGTTTCTTTGTCTTATTGCTAGAACTTTGTCTTTCATGCTATGATTGAAGTACTATGATCTCAGTTTTGAATGTTTTACAAATACTTTGATCAAGTCTTTGATGGTGCAATACCTTTGGAGTGTTTCCTTGCTCCTATTGGTTCGATTAAACCTTGGTTTCATAACTGAGGGAAACTTTCTGATGTGCTCATCATACCTTCCTCTTGGGGTTCCCCAATGAGCTTGTTAATACACGAGCCATCAAGATGCTATTTCAGATTGATTATTGATTCTATCATGTCTTTGTTATTTGTGATCTTGCATGCTTTCCGTTGTTAGTAGCTATCTTGGCCAAGTAGATGCTAGCAACTCCTAGAGTTAGTATTTATGCTCGATAGTGGGTTCATGCCTCTAGTAATCTGGGGAAGTGACAGAAATCTCTAAGGTACTAGATGTGCTATTGCTACTAGGGAGAAAACAACAATCATTTGTTCATAGAACAATCGTATTGTTTACTTTACACGCAATGCGTAATGCAATTATCTGCTGCTTGCAACTTAATACTGGAGGGGGTTCGGATGATAACCTGAAGGTGGATTATTAGTCATAGATGCAGTTGGATGGCGGTCTATATATAATGTTGTAATGCCTAATCGAATCTCAAAGGAGTCAAGATGATTAGTATATGCATGATTGCTTTCTCGATGTTTGTCAATTGCCCCGCTGTAATTTGTTCACCCAACATGTTATCTATCTTAAGGAGAGCCACCACTAGTGAACTATGGACCCTAGTCCTTTCTTTTATCATCAATCTACAATCAACTATTTACTGCTTTGTGTTTACTTTCTGCAAACTATTACTTTCTTCCACTCAATACGTTTAATCCTTTGTTTTCAGCAAAATCGGTGAGATTGACAACCTCATCGCAAGTTGGGGCAAAGTTCTATGGTTGTGCTGTGCGGGTCTCCACGTTGCTGCTGACGCCGATAGTGCGCCCTGCCAAAGTCTAGCTAGCAACACCTTTGGGGTGTTTCCTTGCTCCTACTGGTTCGATTAAACCTTGGTTTCATAACTGAGGGTAACTTGCTGTTGTGCTCATCATACCTTCCTCTTGGGGTTCCCCAACGAGCTCGAGATATCTTGCGCCATCAATGCGTTGTTGCTACAAGGGAGAAAATATCAATCCTTTGTCCACGGGGCAATCATATTGTTTACTTTACACACTTTGCGTAATGCAATTATCTGTTGCTTGCAACTTAATACTGGAGGGGGTTGGGATGATAACCTGAAGGTGGATTATTAGTCATAGATGTAGTTGGATTACGGTCTATGTATAATGTTGTAATGCCCAATCAAATCTCGTAGGAGTCAAGATGATTAGTATATGCATGTTGGACCACGTAGAGATAAACAAAACTTTTTCCCTACGCGGTGATCCCAAGATCCAGCTCAGGTAGAAGGCCACGAGGATTACCACTAGACGGGCAGTTGTGGAATTGATGAAGCACGTCGCTTGATGCAGTGCAGTCCTCGCGATCCGTTCCGGTTCCACGATCCACGATCCGTACTTTCTTCACGATCGTCGAAGTGCTGAATGTACAGCACCTCCGCCGGTATCCACACGTACGAGGAGGAGCGCCGGCGATGGACTGCTAGGTCCTACACGGCGGCGACAGGACGGACTGGGGCTAGGGTTTCCAACACATGGAGTGACCTAACCTTGTGCTCTAAGCACCTACGCCCTAGCTTATATAGGGAGTGAAAGTGGGCTCCACTCACTTGTGGCCCATTCACTAAAAGGCCTATATTAGCCACTTCAAGTCTCACTTGCTGACTAAGTCCATGTCTCTATTTGGGTCCAACCCAAATAGGCTTCATGTTTGGGTCTAACCCAAACTTGCTCCCGCTCTTAAGTGTGTGACCCGACAGGCTCATGGTAACCCGGACACGATTCCGAGTCTCACTCGTGATCGATCAGTTGGTAGCGGCTCCTAGCAGAACGTGCCAACTCCCAAGTACCAATAAGTCATGACGACATACCTTCCAATGTGACTTTTGTCTGAGTCCCTTTTGCCTCACGATATACCTTGTCGGACTATAGGCGAATGACCGTCATCCCTTAAATAGTCTGACTCTCTTTCTCGATCCAAGATAAGTGATTCATCCGACTAACTATTAGTCGGTTGCCTCGGTTAACACTTAATCTGAGACGCGCATGGCCATGCTTTCCGAATCATATCTTCCGAGAGGGCCCAGAGAATATCTCTCCACATGGAGGGGCAAAATCCCATCTTGGTTATTCACATCACGCAGCTTGATTCCCAATCGACCCGAACTCCGCCTTTATAACTGCCCAGTGACGGAACAGCGTTTGACAGAACCTAAGTCGGAGATCCTCAACTCGGATTGTGCAATAACCTCAGGTCTAAGGATTACATTGATTGAGACATGCAAATGATGACTTGTTCGTTGCATCTCAATATGGGTCAGTCTGACTCGCTAAACTCTTTAGCCGAATCCGTGTAAGTCGGAATAGCATCTCCATGCCCATGACAAGTGGAACCTAGTCATCTGCCGACTTTCACATTGGTCTAAGTTGTGTGTCCGGCACAACCTCAATGACCAAGGACAATTAGTATGAACAACATGAATATGTAGTTCCACAATCAAATCACATATTCGATGATACATATCAGTAGTTCATACATGCACCATAACCTTATGAATACACAGGAATATCATCATACATGATTGCCTCTAGGGCATATTCCCAACAGTCTCCCACTTGCACTAGAGTCAATCTTCCGACATCACATGTCCAGGCAACTAATGCCCATTTCTCTTAGGTGCGCCTCATGCTTCGGCTGTGGAAGTGGCTTTGTCAACGGATCCGCAATGTATGCATCCGTGTGTACCTTGCATAACTTGATATCACCTTGATCCACAAACTGGCGAATAAGGTGGTACCGCATGAGTATATGTTTGTTCTTCTGGTGTTGTCTAGGTTCCTTGGCTTGTGCAATAGCACCATTGTTGTCACAATACACGTCTAACGGATTGGACGAGCCCTAAACCACACCAAGATCCATGAGGAAATTCCTCATCCAAACGGCTTCTTTTGCCGCCTCCGAGGCAGCAATATACTCAGCCTCTGTCATAGACGCAGACACTGTTTCTTGCTTGGAACTTTTCTAGCTCACAGCCCCTCCGTTTATCACAAACACATATCTGGATTGCGAACGAGAATCATCCGAGTCAGTGAGATAACTCGCATCTGTGTAACCCTTTACACTGAGTTCATCCTCACCTCCATAAACCAGGAACATATCCTTAGTCCTTCTCAAGTACTTGAGGATATTTTTAGCCGCTGCCTAGTGGATTTCTCTAGGGTCAGCCTGGTACCTGCTCACAACACTTAGAGCATAGGAAACATCCGGCCTAGTACAAATCATAGCGTACATGATGGATCCAATTGCAGAAGCATACGGAATCACACTCATCCGACTTCGCTCATCAGTTGTCGAAGGACACTGAGTCTTGCTAAGTTTTACGCCATGGGACATCGGTAAGAACATCTTCTTAGACGATTCCATGTTGAACTTCTTCAACACTTTGTCCAAATATGTACTCTGACTCAATCCAATGAGCCGCTTTGATCTATCTCTATAGATCCGGATTCCTAGTATGTAAGTCGCCTCACCCAAGTCTTTCATCGAAAAACTCTTTTCCAATGATTCCTTGGTCTCTTGCAACATCTGGACATCATTTCCAATCAATAATATGTCATCCACATACAAGATCAGAAAGTTTACTTTGCTCCCACTAAACTTCTTGTATAAACAAGAATCATGATCGCTCTTGATGAAGCCAAACGATTTGACTACCTCATCAAAGTGAATGTTCCAACTCCGAGATGCTTGCTTCAACCCATAAATGGATTTCCGAAGCTTGCATACCTTGTCAGCATTAGCCGGATCGACAAAACCCTCGGGCTGTATCATATACACGTCCTCGGTTAAAGTTCCATTAAGGAAAGCCGTCTTGACATCCATTTGCCATATCTCATAGTCGAAATAGGCTACTGTAGATAACATGATCCGAACTGATTTAAGCATCGCTACAGGAGAGAAAGTCTCATCGTAGTCAACTCCTTGAACTTGTCGGAACCCCTTCGCGACAAGCTGTGCTTTATAGATAGAAATATTTCCATCCATATCAGTTTTCTTCTTAAAGACCCATTTGCACTCGACGGGTCTTGCACCGTCTGGCAGATCAACCAAGTTCCAAACTTGATTTTGATCCATGGACTTTAACTCGGATCTCATGGCTCGAAGCCATGACTCAGAATCAGAACCCACCATCGCTTCCGAATAAGTTGTCGGCTCATCACTGTCCAACAGCATCACATCACGAACACTTCGCAATCTAGCCGATCTTCACAGTGTCGGTGCAGTTTCTGGCTCAGGTACCACGTCCGGCTCAACCTCTAAGGCTTTTGCCGACTCGCTGCTAGCCGGCATCTCTCGAATTTCTTCGAGATGCACCGTACTCCCACTGACTCCCCGACTGAGAAACTCTTTCTCAAGGAAGACGCTGTTTCGAGCGACAAAAACTTTGCCCTCTTCTCGTTTGTAGAAGTAGTAACCCAAGGTTTCCCTCGGATACCCCATGAAAATACACTTATCCGACTTAGCTGTAACCTTGTCCGACTGAAGTCGCTTGACAAAAGCTTCACAACCACAAATCTTAAGAAAAGACAAACTCGGCTTCTTGCCAGTCAACATCTCATGCGGTGTCTTCTCTACCGATTTTGATGGTACTCTGTTTAGTGTGAACGCTGCAGTTTCTAGACAATAACCCCAAAATGATAAAGGCAGATCTGTCCGACTCATCATTGATCGTACCATGTCCAACAAGGTCCGATTCCTCCTTTCCGACACACCGTTTCTCTATGGCGTTCCTGGAGGAGTGAGCTGGGGAACTATTCCACAAGTCTTTAGATGGTCATCAAACTCATGGCTCATGTACTCGCCTCCTCGGTCCGACCGAAGAAACTTTATTTTCTTGCCAAGTTGATTTTGTACCTCATTCTGGAATTCCTTGAATTTTTCAAAGGCTTCCGACTTATGTTTCATCAAGTAGATATATCCATACCTACTCAAATCATCAGTGAAGGTAATGAAGTACTCATAACCACCTCTGGATGGCATGCTCATCGGGCCACATACATCACTATGTACTAGTCCCAATAAGTTTGACGCCCTTTCACAACTCTTTGCAAAAGGTGTCTTGGTCATCTTGCCAAGAAGGCAGGATTCGCATGTCTCGAACGACTCCAAGTCGAACGAAGTTAGGAGTCCATCATCATGGAGCTTCTTCATGCGTTTCCAACTTATATGACCAAGCCGACAATGCCAAAAGTAAGTCATATTCAGATCATTTGGTTTTAACCTTTTCACATTTATGTTATAGACAGATTCACTATCAAGATTCAAAATAAACAACCCGTCCCGAACGGGCGCAAAGCCATGAAACATATCATTCAAATATAAAGAACAACCATTATTCTTAATATTCGACTCATAGCCCTATCTCATCAAACATGAGGCATAAATGATGTTTCGACTAAGCACTGCAACATAATAAAAATTATTTAGCTCCATTAAGAATCCAGAAGGTAAATGAATTTGCATTGTGCCGACTTCCAACGCAGCGACTCTCGCTTTATTTCCGACTCTAATGTCAACCTCGCCTCTTGCAACGCTCCTAGTTCTTACCAGTCCCTACAACGAGTTGCAGATGTGAATGACTAATCCGGTATCATATACCCAAGAACTACTAGGTGCATCAGCAAGATAAATGTCTATAACATTGCAAACAAGCGTACCTGAGTCGGAAGTCACACCTCTGCTCTTGGCTTTATCAGCCAGATACTTGCTGCAATTCCTCTTCCAGTGGCCATCCGACTTGCAGTAGAAGCAAGTGGATCCGGCTGTAGGAGATGGCTTAGTCCCTGAGGAAGCGCTTTGGACTGGGTCCTCCGCCTTACCTCCTAACTTTGCCTTCTTCTTCTTAGTCCAAGAACTCTTCTTGAACTTAGCCTTGTTTTGTACCATCAACACTTGACTGGTACCTTTCTTGAGATCCGCCTCAGCCTACTTGAGCATCCCATGTAATTCAGTGAGCTTCTTATCCATACCATGCATGTGGTAGTTCGATATGAACTGGCCATATGCACTAGGAAGAGAGTTCAGAATTATGTCCGTAGCGAACTCTTCGCTAATGGGGTAGCCAAGCCTTTCCAGAGACTGCACGTAACCAACCATCTTGATCACATGCGGACTCAGTGGATCGCCATCCTTAAGCTTGCAGCTCAACAAAGCCTGAGAGACTTGATACCTCTCAGTCTTTGCCTGAGCCTGGAACATACTTTTGAGGCTTTCGATCATATCGTAGGCCTCAACATTCTTGAACTGCTGCTGCAAGTCCGGTTCCATGTGAGCAAGCATAAGACAGCTAATCTCCGTGGATTCAACACAAATCCGACAGTAGGCATTGGTGGCTGCGACAGTCGCATTCTCATCCGGCTCAGCTAGAAGTGGGTTGTCTAGGACACGATCCCTTTTTTTTGTTTGAGAACAATTATCAGATTACGATACCAGTTGGTGAAATTAGTTCCATTCAGCTTATCTTTCTCTAAGATGGTTCTCAAAGAAAAACCGGAAATCTGAGGAAGACTGCTAGGTTCCATTGATCTACAACAGAAAATATGCAAAACACTTAAGACATGTATCCATAAAGAGCAAGCATATTAAACACTTTAATATTTATGCTCCCACTAGAACCAACACCCCTTCGATGGTTACTTAGTGATTCGGGACCCTAAATAAGCAAGTCGACTAGTGAGCTTTAGCATCATCGCTAGCCGTCAAGTGATCTAGGTAGACAACTCCTTGTCAATCGTATCTCATACGACTCCTGTTGGATGGGTGGCATCACATGCCCCGGCTCCCATCCGACTTTTCCCCAAGTCCCACAACCGTTGTGATAGACCTGTCTAGATTACCAAGTGCTTCCGTTGTAAGAGTCCGACTCGAACCCACCTAGTCGGAAAGAATTGATAGCACCTCAATTTTATGAGCCCACTACCAAAATTGTCCGACTTGTGATGGTGCGGCACTGGCGGGGAAACCGACTAGACCTTCTTTGAGGGATTATTTTCTACCAACTATCTAATAGAGGTAAATAGAGACATAACAATGACACAAAATAAAGCAATTATAATGTGAAATGGTATGGCTCTCTTCATGGTGATCTCCATCTCCATAAAGCCTGTAATCCGACTCGTGTCAACTCTTGTCACGTGTCGTATTACACCATGTAGCTGACATGTACACCGACTTTGCATGCCTTCCGGATTCTCCAAACAGCCACACTAGTTTGTAATGCAAATTACACAGAGAATCCGACACGCAGGCCATTATACAATAAGTGGACAGCACCTAGGCTCCAGCAGGCTGACAAAAACCGTGATACGCAGATCACGTATGGATTACACACATCACATGCACATAAGCCATACCATTCACAACATCATCGTGCAAAAACAAGTTATGCATAGATACGATATCTACCGATGTTGTGAAACTCGCAACGACATCTAAGGCGCTACGACAGGGTGAAGCCGGCGGTCCCGACGATTTTTCCAAAAATGCAGATCTCATCTGCATTCCGGACATGGATTTCATCTTCGGATAAAACAATTTTACCCAAATCCGATCCGGACTCCGATTCGATCAAACCCTTTGATCTTCGATCACCGCATCTGGGTTTACGTGTCATAGTCTACCCCGATGGCGGAAACCGACCAGTAGGGGTATGTCGTTCCGCGACCTTAGCAGTTAGATCACGGAAACCAGATCATCCATTCCCCCGAGTACAGTTGATCCAATCAACTTTGTACAAAACCGATCTATCTCATAGATCGACCACCAAAACTATAATTAGATCCAATCTAACGCCAACCACAACACCTTTGGGGTGTTTCCTTGCTCCTACTGGTTCGATTAAATCTTGGTTTCATAACTGAGGGAAACTTTCTGTTGTGCTCATCATACCTTGCTCTTGGGGTTCCCCAACGAGCTTGTTAATACACGAGCCATCAAGATGCTATTTCAGATTGATTATTGATTCTATCATGTCTTTGTTATTTGTGATCTTGCATGCTTTCCGTTGTTAGTAGCTATCTTGGCCAAGTAGATGCTAGCAACTCCAAGAGTTGGTATTTATGCTCGATAGTGGGTTCATGCCTCTAGTAATCTGGGGAAGTGACAGAAATCTCTAAGGTACTAGATGTGCTATTGCTACTAGGGAGAAAACAACAATCATTTGTTCATAGAACAATCGTA
The DNA here is from genome assembly GCA_910589775.1 of Avena eriantha. Classification (NCBI taxonomy): domain Eukaryota; kingdom Viridiplantae; phylum Streptophyta; class Magnoliopsida; order Poales; family Poaceae; genus Avena; species Avena eriantha. The sequence continues at coordinate 357,592,953 of OU342745.1, forward strand.
TTGTTTACTTTACACGCAATGCGTAATGCAATTATCTGCTGCTTGCAACTTAATACTGGAGGGGGTTCGGATGATAACCTGAAGGTGGATTATTAGTCATAGATGCAGTTGGATGGCGGTCTATGTATAATGTTGTAATGCCCAATCGAATCTCCAAGGAGTCAAGATGATTAGTATATGCATGAATTCTTTCTCGATGTTTGTCAATTGCCCCGCTGTAATTTGTTCACCCAATATGTTATCTATCTTAAGGAGAGCCACCACTAGTGAATTATGGACCCTGGTCCTTTCTTTTATCATCAATCTACAATCAACTGTTTACTGCTTTGTGTTTACTTTCTGCAAACTATTACTTTCTTCCACTCGATACGTTTAATCCTTTGTTTTCAGCAAAATCGGTGAGATTGACAACCTCATCGCAAGTTGGGGGCAAAGTTCTATGGTTGTGGTGTGCAGGTCTCCACGTTGCTGCTGACACCGATAGTGCGCACTCCCAAAGTCTAGCTAGCAACACCTTTGGGGTGTTTCCTTGCTCCTACTGGTTCGATTAAACCTTGGTTTCATAACCGAGGGAAACTTGTTGTTGTGCTCATCATACCTTCCTCTTGGGGTTCCCCAACGAGCTCGTGATATCTTGCGCCATCAATGCGTTGTTGCTACAAGGGAGAAAATAGCAATCCTTTGTCCATGGGGCAATCATATTGTTTACTTTACACACTTTGCGTAATGCAATTATCTGTTGCTTGCAACTTAATACTGGAGGGGGTTGGGATGATAACCTGAAGGTGGATTATTAGTCATAGATGTAGTTGGATTACGGTCTATGTATAATGTTGTAATGCCCAATCAAATCTTGTAGGAGTCAAGATGATTAGTATATGCATGTTGGACCACGTAGAGATAAACAAAACTTTTTCCCTACGCGGTGATCCCAAGATCCAGCTCAGGTAGAAGGCCACGAGGATTACCACTAGACGGGCAGTTGTGGAATTGATGAAGCACGTCGCTTGATGCAGTGCAGTCCTCGCGATCCGTTCCGGTTCCACGATCCACGATCCGTACTTTCTTCACGATCGTCGAAGTGCTGAACGTACAACACCTCCACCGGTATCCACACGTACGAGGAGGAGCGCCTGCGATGGACTGCTAGGTCCAGTACGGCGGCGACAGGACGGACTGGGGCTAGGGTTTCCAACACATGGAGTGACCTAACCTTGTGCTCTAAGCACCTGCGCCCTAGCTTATATAGGGAGTGAAAGTGGGCTCCACTCACTTGTGGCCCATTCACTAAAAGGCCTATATTAGCCACTTCAAGTCTCACTTGCTGACTAAGTCCATGTCTCTATTTGGGTCATGTTTGGGTCTAACCCAAACTTGCTCCCGCTCTTAAGTGTGTGACCCGACAGGCTCATGGTAACCCGGACACGATTCCGAGTCTCACTCGTGATCGATCAGTTGGTAGCGGCTCCTAGCAGAACGTGCCAACTCCCAAGTACCAATAAGTCATGACGACATACCTTCCAATGTGACTTTTGTCTGAGTCCCTTTTGCCTCACGATATACCTTGTCGGACTATAGGCGAATGACCGTCATCCCTTAAATAGTCCGACTCTCTTTCTCGATCCGAGATAAGTGATTCATCCGACTAACTCTTAGTCGGTTGCCTCGGTTAACACTTAATCCGAGATGCACATGGCCATGCTTTCTGAATCATATCTTCCAAGAGGGCCCAGAGAATATCTCTCTAGATGGAGGGGCAAAATCCCATCTTGGTTATTCACATCATGCAGCTTGATTCTCAGTCGACCCGAACTCCGCCTTTATAACTGCCCAGTGATGGAACAGCGTTTGACAGAACCTAAGTCGGAGATCCTCAACTCGGATTGTGCAATAACCTCAAGTCTAAGGATTACATTGATTGAGACATGCAAATGAAAACTTGTTCGTCGCATCTCAATATGGGTCAGTCCGACTCGCTAAACTCTTTAGCCGAATCCGTGTAAGTCGGAATAGCATCTCCATGCCCATGACAAGTGGAACCTAGTGATCTGCCGACTTTCACATTGGTCTAAGTTGTGTGTCCGGCACAACCTCAATGACCAAGGACAATTAGTATGAACAACATGAATATGTAGTTCCATAATCAAATCACATATTCGATGATACATATCAGCAGTTCATACATGGACCATAACCTTATGAATACACAGGAATATCATCATACATGATTGCCTCTAGGGCATATTCCCAACAATGCATGTATGCTTTCTCGGTGTCTGTCAATTGCCCCGCTGTAATTTGTTCACCCAACATGTCATCTATCTTAAGGAGAATCACATCTAGTGAACTATGGACCCCGGTCCATTCTTTTACCATCAATCTACCATCTAATATTTACTGTTTACTGTTTACTTTCTGCAAGCAATTACTATCTTCCACACAATACATTTAATCCTTTTCCTTCAGCAAAACCAGTGAGATTGACAACCTCACTTTAAGTTGGGGGCAAAGTTCTGTGGTTGTGTTGTGTAGGATTCCAAGTTGGAAAAAACACCTTGGAGGTATTTCCTTGCTCCTATTGGTTCGATAACCTTGGTTTCATAACTGAGGGAAAACTTGCTGCTATGCTCATCATACCTTCCTCTTGGGGTTCCCCAACGAGTTCGATATATTTTGAGCCATCAAGGTGACTAGATACAAATAATTGAAGAACAAGTAATATCAAAGTTATGAAACAATCAACAAGTTTTGGGACAATGCACATTAAACTAAGAATGGCCACTATGCTCTCTCAATATGTGCATAAATATAGAAGATGGAGACTCAACATAAAAGTAAAAAAGAAAGGCCCTTCATAGAGGGAAGCAGGGATTTCAAGTTTCATAAAGAGCTTCCAAAAATTATGGTACTTATTAGCTTTCAACTCTCATTGCCCTATCATAAGCATCTTTAGTTGATTAAGGTTAAAGTGACACAAATATGAGGATATGCTTGACAAGTTATAAGTTGAAAATCTCATGTCCCATGCTTACGAGTACCGAACCTCATGCTACTCAACTTTAGTCACAAGTAAATTATTGTCATTGTAAGTACATGTGTATCATAGAGAACCGCCAACAGGATACTTCTTGCCCCGTGATACAGGAGCTATCCCATATCAAAATGACAAGGCAACAGACAATGAGAATCTTAGCAACCTCAAAAATTATTCTTTCTTTTTCTCACTTACCTACTCGAGGACGAGCAGGAGTTAAGCTTGGGGATGTTGATACATTGCAAATGTATCTATAATTTTTGATGCTCCATGCTTGGTTTTATCCACTTTCTTGTGTTTTGTCCACACTTTGGAGTACTTTTCATATTATTTCTTGGACTAACCTATTAACAAGAGCCACAGTGCCAGCTGCTTGCTTTCTGCTGTTTTTGGTTCCAGGAAAGTCAGAAAATGAATATTCTCGGAATTGGACGGGACAAAAGCCAAAGTGCCTATTTTTCCAAAAGACTCATAGAGCCAGAATAAGAGATGGAGGAGGGCCAGGGCCTGGCCACACCACCCCCAGGCGCGAGCTAGGCCTGGCCGCGCCAGGGCAAGGTGTGGTGGCCCTAGGCACCCCCTCGGTCTCCCTCTTCGCCTATAAGAAGCCTTCTTGCCTAAAAACTCTGGGGAGTTCGACGTTTTTCCATGAAAAGTTCCGCTGTGCCGCCACCACCGAAGGGGAGATTCGGGGGACAGAAAGTCTCTGTTCCGGCACCCTGCCGGGACGGGGAAGTGCCCCCAGAGCTATCTCCATCGATCTCCACCATCATCTCCATCGACCATCCATGTTTCCCCCATCTATGCGTGAGTAATCCCCCGCTGTAGGCTATGGGGATGGTAGGGATTGGATGAGATCGTTCATGTAATGGCATCCGATTGTTAGGGCATGGTGCCTAGTATCTTTTATTAGTGCTTTATGACTTTGTTGCGACTTGTTGTGCTTAATGCTTGTCACTAGGGCCCGAGTGCCATGATTTCAGATCTGAACTTATTATTGATTCATTATGATAGTATTGTTTCTAGTCTTATCTACAAGTTGTATACACACGTTGTTGTCCGGAACCTATGGCCCTGAAGTGACAGAAATCGGGATAACCGGAAGGGAAAGGCTTTGATGTGAGGATCACATGTGTTCACGGAGTGTTAATGCTTTGCTCTGGTGCTCTATTAAAAGGAGCACCTTAATTGCCAGTAGTTCCCTAGAGGCCCCGCTACAAACGGGCTGGCAGGACAAAAGATGTTGTGCAACTTCTCATTGCGAGCACGTATGACTATATATGGAACACATGCCTAGGATTGTCTAGTACTTGGATACTTTATCTTATTTATCTGCAATTGCCCTATGTTCTATTGCTATGTGAATTGTCTTGTCCATGCAACGCTCGTCCATCCATCCCTATGCCTACCGCACTCGAATCACATTGTTTACTGCTTTTGTTACTACTGTCTTTGCTTTTCTACTTATGTTACTTTACTATTCCTACTACAAAACTATTGCTACTGATAAACTGCTGTGAGCAAGATTGTTTCCAGGTGCAGCTGAATTGACAACTCAGTTGTTAAGGCTTATAAATATTCTTTGGCTCCCCTTGTGTCGAATCAATAAATTGGGTTTCACTTCCCTCGAAAATACTACGATACACCCCCTATGCTTGTGGGTCATCAAGACTATTTTCTAGCGCCGTTTCCGGGGAGCATAGCTTTATTTATCAAGTCCACTTGGAATCACTATTGTTCAAGCTAAGTTTATTTCTTCCTTGTTTTCTTGTTTCTTTATCAAAAATACAAAAAAAATTAGTTCCTACTCTAGTTGTTATTTTCGTTGGTCTGTTATTGTCTTGCTTTATCATGCTTGTTGGCAATGGTTGGTTTCTTTGAAACTGAAGCTTATTGGCAAGGTGGGCTCACGGAAGATCAAAAATATTATTATAAGGAACACCGCTTGTCACAAAAAGGGAAACACTTATGGGAACAAATTGATAGATTGTATACCATTGCTAGGAACGTGTGCTCTACTTATAATGTTACTTATTGCTGTGATGAGTCTCGTTGCAGAAAGAGGTATAAACACCTCCCTTTCCAATGTGAGTATAGTGATAATGATACCATATCTTCCTATGCTAGAGGAATTTATGACTTTTATGATGCAGAACAAATTGAAGAATTTATTGCTTGGAAGGGTGCTTTTGAACTTGCTAGTTTGCTTGAAAATATTGATGATTCACCTTATAAGTATGAGGTTTATGGTATACTTAAATTTTGCTTTGATAATTACAAGGATGAAAATGGCTATATTCTTGAATATTTTAATAGATGCTTTCCACACATGGAAGAGACTAATGCCTTGCAGGATCCTATGGAAGAAGAAATTGATGAACCTAAAATCTCATTAGATGAAAAAGAGGAGGAGAGTGATGAACAAAAGGAGGAAGAATGGATTAGATACCCATGCCTACCTTCTAATGAGAGTAACTCTTTATCCCTTACATTATTTGATTGTCCCCCTTGCTTACCAAAAGAGGATGAATGTTATGTTCATGAGGATTCTTTTGAAGATGTTTATGATAAAACTCTAGTGCTTCTTGATCATAAAAAAGCATGCTTTATGTGATAGTTATATTCATGAGGCTACTGAAAATTATTATGAGAGAGGAAAATATGGTTGTAGAAGTTTTCATGGTATTGAAACACCTCTCTATGTGCTGAAAGTTTTGAAGTTCCTCTTGTTTTATCTTCCTATGCATGTCACTTTGTTATTTGCTTACACGATTCCTATGCATAGGAAGTGGGTTAGACTTAAATGTGTTTTGAATTTGCTCCTTGATGTTCTCTTTTAATTCAACTCATATTCTTATGAGAGCATCCTCTCAAACTTTTATGCCTGAAGATGATATTATGTCTATTATTCTTGGGAGACCTTTTCTTAAATATTGCAAGAGCTGTTATTAATTATAATCAAGGGAAGATGACCTTCAATGTTAATGACAAGAAACACATTGTATATTTCCTCAAGAAGATTGAAAGTACTTCTGGTTTGAATTCAATTGAACATGTTGAGGGCATTCAAGTTGGAGAAATATATTGTCCCATACCAAGAGAAAAATTTGAAACTATTATGATTGAGACCATTGCTATCAAGGTTAGGGTAACATAATCATTAGTGGAATACAAAGTTTTGTCTCATATGAAATTGTTTTGGTGGCAAGACCTGATCAACCTTGTTAACAAAAGGATTTCATTGAACAAAACAATGTTTTCACTATGATTATTTTTGTTTACTTCTATTCTATCTATTCTAGTTTTTGCTTATGCCTAACTTAAAGGCATTAAAGAAAATTACTTATTGGGAGATAACCCAAAAGTTTTAGATGAGTCTTGGAAGTTATTACTTCTGTAATAACCTCTCCTAATCCTTTTTATTTGCTTTTTGAGCCAAGAGTAACCTCTAATGAGAGAGAAGTAATGATTGGGAAAGTTGCTGTCCCGAAACAGATTTCTGTGCTTCACCGTAAAAATTAGTGAGAGAGCTCTGTATGTCGGATTGAGCTGTAATGTTTTGTGCTTCTTCCCCAGGTTGTTATCTAACTTTCGTTAGTTCAACACTTTTTGATTTGAGCAACATAAGGTCTTCGAAAAAATTCTTGTTTACCTGCTGGTCTATTTTGATAGATTTCTGCCATTTTCTGCATTTGCTTCTTGTTAGTTCCTTATTGAGTTCTTTTGGGGAATTGAGCTTTTTGAGGGAAGTGCTACAGTAGCTTGTGTTTTAATGGAAGTTTTATTGGTGTTAGAACTGAACCTAAAGACTTATTATCTTGAGTGCACTAATGTTGCTAATAAAGATTGTGTGAAGTTTTGTATGAAGGAAAAATTTCAGGTGTATCGAAGGAATGAGTAATGAGATGAAGGATGGACTAAAGCTCAAGCTTGGGGATGCCACGCGTGTCACCCCAAGAAATATTAAAGAAGTACAAGCGTCAAAGCTTGGGGATGCCCAAGGCATCCCCTTCTTCATCAATAAAAACCCCAGGTTTCTTCCAAAAACTTCAGTTTTATTGTTTCATGCACAATTGTGTTGTTCTTGGAGCATCTTCTTTTTTTGTTTTCCTTTTGGTTTTTACTTTGCTTGGTTTGCTTAGTTTTCTGAATAAATTGGTTGGACCTCCTCTTTCGTGCATTGGTTTTCAAATAGTTTGGTTTGGATTGGAAAAGAGTAGGAAAGTTCATGCTTAAGTGTTAAAGAGAGCTTGTTTTTGACTGTGCCTATGCTTTGTCATGCCATGCTTGATATGTTTTGGCTTTATGCTTAGTATTCTTTGCTGTAGCATGACTTGTTATAAACAATTGAGATTTCTTAATGTGCCTTGGATGAATCATGCGTTGTTTTAGCATATTAAAGCATAGTATAGTGGTTTTCTCCTTTGATGCTTTATTTGGGTTGACTTGGCACATGCTCACACCATGTTATGACTATCCCAAGTCACCATAAGCCTTTATGATCCCTTAGTTTTCAACTTGTAGTATCACTTTATGCTTTGATCAATGATGTTTTGTCGCTCTGCATGATTATGGCCATTATTGCTCTCTCGTTTGTCGCTCCCTTACTATTGCTAGCCTTCACTTCCACTGAGTATTTTACTCATGTTTCCAACTCCCTTAAACCAAATATTTCCAAAGTGTCCACCATACCTACCTATTAGCATCATTTTCTATTTCTGTGCATATTAATTATGCCTTGTTTTCTTCCGAATAAAATGTTTGCTTGTTATGAGAATGTTAGTTAGTAAAGCTCTCACGAACTTGATGGCACACTTTATTTTCTTGCACTTAATTAACCTGAACCATTGCGTCCTTCTTTGTTGCGTATATTCTTGCGCTTTATAAGTTGAAGTTAGCAGAACCATGTATCATGTGGAATGCTTTGAACATTGCACTGGTACTTTGTACCTCGTTGATATCATGTTCTTTTTCTTATGGATCCCAGCGGTGTGAAATAAAAGTGGAACTTGTAAGATCATGGAGTTTGTATGTATGTTAGAGAAACGCCTGGGCCGCTAGCCTAAGCCATGCCTAATCATGGTGGAAACTTGCAGCATAACCATGATGAGCATTCTGTGAAGCATCCTCAATAAAAATCTATGCACATAGTAAATAAAAAGATCGCTGAGATGCTCATTGTCTGCTTCCCTTGTCATTTTGATTATGGGATAACTCCTGTATCATGTGCAAGGGGTACCCCGTTGGCGGTTCTCTATTGTACGTATATACTTACAATGACAAGAGCTTACTCGTGACTAAAGTTGAGTAGCATGAGGATCGGTCTTCGTAAGTAAGGGGCATGAGACTTTGATTTATAACTTGTCAAGCATATCCTCTTAGTTGTGTCACTTTCACCTTAACCACATTAAAGATGCTTATGATAGGGTCAATGAGAGCTCAAAGCTAATGAGTACCATACTTTCAGCATTTGGAAGCCTTTCAAATTATGCAAAACCTTTTCTTTTACTTGTTGAGTCTCCACTTATTCTTTGAGCACTTTCTTGAGAGCATAGTGGCCATTCTTAGTTCTATGTGCATTGTCCCAAGACTTGTTGATTGATGCATACCTTGATATTGCTTGTTTTAAACTATTTGTATCTAGTCACTCTTGTGAACTTTAAAGGTGTCCTATGCATTTATATTTGCTACTCTATGAAGGACAAGCTGATTACCACTATGCTATGTTTTCTTTATGTGAAACAAACAAACGTCTTGCAAAGCATTGTTATTCATGAATCTTTTGTTTGTGCCTTTTCATGTTGCATCATAGTTTCTTTGTCTTATTGCTAGAACTTGGTCTTTCATGTTATGATTGAAGTACTATGATCCCAGCTTTGAATGTTTACAAATACTTTGGTCAAGTCTTTGATGGTGCATGTCACCTCAAAAATTATTCTTCCTTTTTATCACTTACCTACTCGAGGACGAGCAGGAGTTAAGCTTGGGGATGTTGATACATTGCAAATGTATCTATAATTTTTGATGCTCCATGCTTGGTTTTATCCACTTTCTTGTGTTTTGTCCACACTTTGGAGTACTTTTCATGTGATTTCTTAGACTAACCTATTAACAAGAGCCACAGTGCCAGCTGCCTGTTTTCTGCTGTTTTTGGTTCCAGGAAATTCAGAAAATGAATATTCTCGGAATTGGACGGGACAAAAGCTAAAGTGCCTATTTTTCCAGAAGACTCACGGAGCCAGAATACGAGACGGAGGAGGGCCAGGGCCTGGCCACACCACCCCCAGGCGCGGGCTAGGCCTGGCCGCGCCAGGGCATGGTGTGGTGGCCCTAGGCACCCCCTCGGTCTCCCTCTTCACCTATAAGAAGCCTTCTGACCTAAAAACTCCGGGGGTCAATGTTTTTCCACGAAAAGATCCGCCGCGCCGCCGCCACCGAAGGGGAGATTCGGGGACAGAAAGTCTCTGTTCCGGCACCCTACCGGGATGGGGAAGTGCCCCCGGAGCCATCTCCATCGATCTCCACCATCATCTCCATCGACCATCCATGTTTCCCCCATCTATGAGTGAGTAATCCCCCGCTGTAGACTATGGGGATGGTAGGGATTGGATGAGATCGTTCATGTAATGGCATCATATTGTTAGGGCATGGTGCCTAGTATCTTTTATTAGTGCTTTATGACTTTGTTGCGACTTGTTGTGCTTAATGCTTGTCACTAGGGCCCGAGTGCCATGATTTCAGATCTGAACTTATTATTGATTCATTATGATAGTATTGTTTCTAGTCTTATCTACAAGTTGTATACACACGTTGTTGTCTGGAACCTATGGCCCCGAAGTGACAGAAATCGGGATAACCGGAAGGGAAAGGCTTTGATGTGAGGATCACATGTGTTCACGGAGTGTTAATGCTTTGCTCCGGTGCTCTATTAAAAGGAGCACCTTAATTGCTAGTAGTTCCCTAGAGGCCCCGCTGCAAATGGGCTGGCAGGACAAAAGATGTTGTGCAAGTTCTCATTGCGAGCACGTATGACTATATATGGAACACATGCCTAGGATTGTCTAGTATTTGGACGCTTTATCTTATTTATCTGAAATTGCCCTATGTTCTGATTGCTATGTGAATTGTCTTGTCCATGCAACGCCCGTCCATCCATCCCTATGCCTACCGCACTCGAATCCCATTGTTACTGCTTTTGTTACTACTGTCTTTGCTTTACTACTGATGTTACTTTACTATTCCTACTACAAAACTATTGCTACTGATAAACTGCTGTGAGCAAGATTGTTTCTACGTGCAGCTGAATTGACAACTCAGTTGTTAAGGCTTATAAATATTCTTTGGCTCCCCTTGTGCCGAATCAATAAATTGGGTTTCACTTCCCTCGAAAATACTGTGATACACCCCCTATACTTGTGGGTCATCAGGAACTCATACTTGGTACATGTGGAGGCTAGCAAAAGACCGGGAGCGACCAACTAAGAGAGGAATAATGGCCATAATCATGCAAAGCGACAAAACATTATTAATTAAAGCATAAAGTGATATTACAAGTCGAAAACTAAATGATCATAGAGACTATGGTGACTGTTATAGTCTTAACATGGTGTAAGCATGCGCCAAGTCAATCCAAATAAAGCATCAAAGGAGAATACCACAATATTATGCTTTTCTATGCTAAATAAACGCATGATTCTTTCAAGGCACATTAAGCAATCTCAATTGTTTGTAACAATTCATGCTACAGCAATAATCACTAAGCATAAAGTCAAAGGAATATCAAACATGACATGATAAAGTCCACGCCACAGGCAAAACAAGCTCCTTTTGTACCACTTATAAGCATGAAACTTCATACTCTTTTCCAACACAAATCAACTTATTTGAAACTATGTATGAATGCGGGGGTCCAACCAATTTATTTAAGCAAACCAAACTAAAGAAAACTAAAAACAAAAACGAAGACGCTCCAAGAACAACAACACAATTGTGCATGAAACAATAAAAATGAAGTGTTTGGAACAAAACCTGAGATTTTTATTGATGAAGAAGGGCAAGGCATCCCCAAGCTTTGACGCTTGTACTTCTTGAATATTTCTTGGGATGACACAAGTGGCATCTCCAATCTTGAGCTTTTGTCCATACTTCATCTCGTCACATTATTTTTCCCTACACTTTAAAATTTACTTCATACAAAACTTCACACAATCTTCATTAGCAACATTAGTGTACTCAAAATAATAAGTCTTTGGGTTCCGTTTCAACACAAGTAAAACTTCCATTAAAACACAAGGTACTGTAGCAATTCCTTCTAAAAGCTCAAGTGATCAAAGAGAACTCAAAGATAAAGAGATTAAGAGACAAATGCAAATAATGGCAGAAATCTATCAAAACAGACCAACAGGTAAAAACCGATTTTTTCGAAGAACTTATGTTGCTCAAATCGAAAAGTGTTCAACTAACGAAAGTAAGATAACATCCTGGGGCAGAAGTACAAAACATTATAGCTCAGTCCGATGTACAGGGATTTTTCATGATTTTTTATAGTGAAGCACAAATATCTGTTTCGGTGCAACAACTTTCCCAAGTCTTACTTCTCTCTCATTAGAGGTTATTCTTGCACAAAAAACCACACAAAAAGGATAAGGAGAGGTTATTACTGAGGCAATAACTTCCAAGACTCAACAAAAGAAAAACTTACTAAATAAAAATTTGGGTTATCTCCCAAAAGTGCTTTTCTTTAACGCCTTTCAGCTAGTCATAGGACCTAGATTCAAGTATTTTCGAATGAAAAAGCATTAAGATCAATTCCAGAAATATCTTCAACAAGGTAGGGTATCTCATCCAAATAAGTTCTATAGGATCCCCTCTCAATACTCTTGGGTTCACTATTTTCATCAAAAGGGTTTTCAGGAACAATCCAATCAAATTCTTTTCCAAGGCTTCATGCATTCCTACAAGTTTAAAAGGTATTGGTATTTTTATTTCATATCCATTCTTGGGTTTGGTTTTGTCCCTTTTTTCTAGTGTACTAATAACATCTACACATGAGCCTAGCATATTAAAACGATCAAAGACTTTTCTAGCTTCCTTAACAACATCATAGAATTCTTTAAGCAAGGTCTCTAGAATAAAATCTCTCTTTTCAGTATCCTCAATATCTTTAAGTTTAAGAAACATTACTTGCATCATGGGGTTAAGGTTAACAAACCTAGCTTCCAACATGTGAACTAAATAAGCTGCAGCAATTTCATAATTTGGAGCAAGTTCTGCTAAGGATCTATCCTCAATATCCTCATGCTTGCTAACATGATTAAAGAACTCTTCAATATTATCTTTCCCAATTATAGAGACGCCACCTATTGAAATGTCTTTCAGGGTGAACTTAGGGATCAACATGGTGAGCTAAGAATGAGGGTGACAGCTTATAGATTTTTTTTTGTGTTTTTAATAAAAGAAACAAACTAGTACAGCTATTTTTTGTGTGTTTTTGACAAAAAGAAACAAGCAAACAAAGCAAAAATAAACTAAGCAAAACAAAAAAAACAAAGTAAAAGAGATTGGTTGTGAGGGACTCCCCTTGTGAAGCTGTCCTTAACTACGTGACAACGGCGCCAGAAAAAGGCTTGATGGCTCAAGATATCTCGAGCTCGTTGGGAACCCCAAGAGGAAGGTATGACGAGCATAGCAGCAAGTTTCCCTCAGTTATGAAACCAAGGTTATTGAACCAGTAGGAGCAAGGAAACAACTCCAAGGTGTTGCTACCAACTTGGAATCCTGCACAACACAACCACAGAACGTTGCCCCAACTTACAGTGAGGTTGTCAATCTCACCGGTTTTGCTAAAAACAAAGGATTAAACGTATAGTGTGGAAGATAGTAATTGCTTGTAGAAAGTAAATAGTAAACGGTAAATAGTAGATGGTATATCAATGGTAAAAGAATGGACCGGGGTCCATAGTTCACTAGAGGTGATTCTCCTTAAGATAAATAACATGTTGGGTGAACAAATTACAGCGAGGCAATTGACAGATTTGAGAAAGCATACAATGAATATACTAGACATCTTGAATCCTATGAGATTTGATTGGGCATTACAACATTATACATATACGGTAATCCAACTGCATCTATGACTAATAATCCACCTTCAGGTTATCATCCAAACCCCCCTCCAGTATTAAGTTGCAAGCAACAGATAATTTCATTAAGCAAAGTGTGTAAAGTAAACAATATGATTGTCCCATGGACAAAGGATTGTTGTTTTCTCCCTAGTAGAAACAACACATCTACAACCTTAGAGATTCCTATCACTTTCCCAGATTACTAGAGGCATGAACCCACTATCGAGCATAAATACTCCCTCTTGGAGTTGAAAGCATCTACTTGGCCAAGATAGTTACTAACAACAGAAAGCATGCAAGATCACAAATAACATAGACATGATAGAATCAATAATCAATCTAAAATAGCATCTCAATATCCATCGGATCCCCGCAAACACAACATGTAAGATTACAAAACAGATGATCTTGATCATGAATGGAGCTCACAAGATCTAAACATGATATCACAAAGGAGGAGAACCAACCATCTAGCTACTACATGGACCCATAGTCCAAGGATGAACTACTCACGAATCACACCGGAGGCAGTCATGGTGATGAAGCAGGCCTCCACGGTGATCTCTCCCCTCCGGCAGGGTGCCAGGAAGACCTTTGGATCCCCCTGATCTAGGGATGGAGATGGCGGCTACTACAGACTCTTTCGTGGATTTCTGATTGGGTCTTTATCAGGTACTTAGGGTTTTCGTCCTGGGAGGCTTTTTTAGGCAAAGGGGCAAGGTCGGTGGAGCACCAGGGGGCCACACTCCATGGTGGCACCCCCAAGGCCACGTCGCCACCAGGTGTGGCCGCCCTGCTGCGCCACTTTGTCTCCCCTCCGATCTCCGTGTTGCTTTGGGTAAAATATTGTCTTTGGCTTTTGTCCTGTCCAATTCTGAGAATATTTCCTTACTAACTTTTCTAAACCCAAAAAAAACAGAAAACAGGCAACTCGCACTGTGGCATCTTGTTATAGGTTAGTTCCAAAAAATGTATAAAAATACCCCAAAGTGTGAACAAAACATAACAAAGTTGATATAAAACAAGCATGGAACATCAAAAATTATAGATATGTTTACGACGTATCAATTCTCAAAGTCGACCCCAACTTCTCCATTACTCATACTTCTCATTTACTTTTCCAAATTTGGTCTTTAGTTATAATCCTAAACTAATTGTTAGAAAATAGTAGCTAAAGTTATTTTACATGTTACAAGGGTACAAAGGTGTGCCCATACTGGATAATATTGGAAAGCATATGGAGCACACCACAAAACATAAAACCATTAAATTTAAGTCTAGCTCTCTTCCTATGCATTGGAATTTTGTATATAAATAAATATCAACAACTTTGTAGTAGGAAATGCATATAATTATTGGTAACTTGCATTTTAAATAAAATGGAAACCTAAAGAAAGCTCTTATATATTCATCTTTCATAATATTTTCAAGCACATAGTTTTTAGTATAATCACCACATTAAAACTTGTCATCTAGTGAGCATAATGGATCATATAACTCAATTATATCACTCTCATCCTCCCATATATTAGACACAATTGTTCCACATAGAGAATTATCGGGCAATAAAGGATCATCATTACTTAAAATAGTATAAGAAGGGTTGTTCATGGGATTTTATGTATCACCATTGTTGGGAGTATAAGATGGGTAGCTACTCAATTTTTCTCCACTTGTTCTTCATTATCTTCCATATTTTTCTCTTCCTTTGCGCTTTCAACATTATTTATTGTATTCAAAACATTAGTACACGAGGGAATATTCAAGCTTTTAACATATTTTAGTAGCATATCATTCATATGTTTGTGAGCCTGATAACCCCCAAGTGTAGGGGATCAGCGTAGTACCTCTCAATGTGGAAGTAGGGTATCCATCCGTATGAGCAAGAATGAAAAGCTATCTATTCTCTACAACTAAAGTGTCACAAGTTTTAGTTGATTATGCACTAAACAAGTTTTAAGGACTAAGATGGTTGTTTTAATGGTTGGAAGTTTAATGTAACAAAACAAGAATATAAAAGTGTCCCAATCCTCTTCAATGCAAGATGACAATACAAGGGTTTCTTTTATAGGAACAATGGACATGGGTTTTATCATGTTATAGATAGTAAAGGTACACACAATTGTAATGATTTAATGGTACTTTTATGGTGGCTACATGTCGTAAAACACAGGTAAAAGAAGTACTCATTTGTGTTGCTAGGTCACCCTTGCAATAAGACTAGCATTTGGTCTGTGTCACACCACACATCATACTTCTCTCTTTTTACCCCTAGATAAAGGATGTTGGGCTGCATTGTTGTCACTGAATACATATTCCGTTGTCACTCGGCCACCCATTACCTACATACATTATACTTCTTAATGGAAAACATTATAAACACTAGTGCAATGATTCATATGTTGTGATATGTTGTGAGTATTATCACATCTCTCTCATCTACCCCCACTTGGCGGTGTCAATCACCTCATGATATGGATAAACAAGGCATTATGTATAGATCTAAACCATTACATGCGTCATAGAATATTTCCAAAGTATGACAAACCATACAAGATCCAACACAACGTAACAAGTAGTATCTCATAACACAATATCCACCATATGAATTACATAGATAGATCCATACTCATGCAAGGCATATCATATGGACTTCAATAATGATCACACATGGAGAGATTAGATTAATTTACCACCATAAACCCAAAGTCCAGAGGGTGGAATGCTCCCCTCTCATCATGGGGAGTGATGAGGAGGCGTTGGTGAAGGAGGAGAGTGTAATACCCCAAATTAGATGGCAGCTATATGTGTCTACATATCTTATATGAAGTAATTGGTACCTTGAGAGTATTATTTTTTTTGCTTCAGAAATAGAGTTAGAGAAAATTGTGGGGCCCCCGGATTAATCCTCCGAGGATCCCTGTTATACATACAACCACGATCCCATGATCAGTTAGTCGTGGCACATAACCGACAAGTATCATTACATCATCCGAGAATATACCGAATTTACAAAACTTACATAAATTCCATCATGGCTACTTCAATACTTAGCCGTAGACTTCATCAAGCGCAGAGCCTAAGCCATGCCTTAACATACAGGCAACTGACTGGGAGAATGTCCTAGCTCGCAGGATCGCCAACCCATCTTCTTCTCGAAATTTGACCAAGTTAATAGCCAGGGACAATGCCAGTGAGTACTTTGAATGTACTTGCAAACCACCTTAAGAGTAACAATAATAGTAGGAAGATATGCAATATGGCTGTGGTGGTAGGAGGGCTCCAAGAGAGGTTCTTTTCATAAATAGTTTCTCTCGTAGATATCGCATCTACCATTCTTTGTTGAAAACTTTTGTAAAACGATTTGGAAATCTTTTTGAAAAGTTTTGGAAAGCATTAGGACTGGGTCACCCATTTGTTCCTGTTTTCAGGTCGTCCCATGACCAAACTCCTTCTATCCCTTTCTGACCATCCCATGGTCATAGTAGGGATCCTTTCCGACCATCTCATGGTCAAAACATTTTTAAAGCCATTTCCTTTCAGAAAATCCTTTTTGAAAACCAAAACCAGCACCGCTCTACAGAAGTTTGTCCAACCCGTCCTTAACCGCGGACACGGCTATTCGAATAGATTTACACTCTGCAGACGTTGTACACTTTACCCACACCATCCGGGTACACTACCCTGATCTTCACCGATCGTGGGTCGAGTAACCGATCAAGACTCTCCG
This sequence comes from Avena eriantha, assembly GCA_910589775.1. Taxonomy (NCBI): domain Eukaryota; kingdom Viridiplantae; phylum Streptophyta; class Magnoliopsida; order Poales; family Poaceae; genus Avena; species Avena eriantha. The sequence goes on from OU342745.1 coordinate 357,609,841, forward strand.
GATGCCCACTCCAATATAAGTGCCTACCCTATGGGTGTTAATCCCCTCAAAACCGGGACGTCGAGCGAGGACCAACCGGAGCGCTTTTTCCACTCCTCGAGAGTGTGCGCTTTCAATGAGGGGCCCATTGTAACGTGTGGAGGCTTGCTGACCATTTGTTCCTTCTCCAGGTCCCACCTTTATCAGAGAAGGCCCACCCTCCAGGGATCCCCGATCCCCTGTAGTTGTTGCGAGGCAGCTCATACCAGAATAGACAACCATCAAATCCCGCCCTGTCCCATTCCAGAGTAATGTGGTTGCACAGGGTTAAGTTGTTATAGCTAGACTGCAGAGAACCAGGTGCGTTTTTGTAAACCTTTTTCCTTCGGTTTTCCTCCAGCATTTTGTAAAACAAAACCTTTTTCTTTCTCAACAACTCTTGGGAGGTCCCACCTCACCAAGGTTTTATCAGAAAAACATTTGGTAAAAACCTTTTTGCGGGGTCTTCCCATCCTCTAGTTTTGCTTCGGCCAAATCGAGGTCTCCAAAGGGGTAGGGTGTAATACCCCATCTATTCTACTAGGGTCAAGTAGGTAACACCAAGGGGGTTGTACTTAGTAATGGTTTGGAGGAGCCAAACCACTACCATATATATATGTATATATCAACATATAGTAAAACAATGCAATTTTTAATAAACAGAAGATAAAACATGCATAAGTAAAATAGTAGGACAAGGCTTATGAGCAAGAAGGTGGCTTGCCTGATGATCAACAATATGGCATAATTGTCCCTAGACTTCTTCTTTAGAATACCCAATAATACCAATAATAACTACCACTTCTCCTGCTCCAGATTTTAGCGCAACTATCGTCGTCCAGACATCACATGCAAACAAACCAAGCCACAATCAACACTAATCACACAAGCACCAATACATACAGCAAACAACTGGATAATCCAAGATTACAAATCAGTAGGTGTTAGGAAGAATGTATTAATAAGATTGGCCTTGTCTTGGGAATTAGGGAAGAAAATCCCTTAGGATTTATAGGCTAGCAAATACCTAAGAGATGGATTTTGGACCAAGATATATTCTGTATGATACCATTGTAAAAACATGATACCAACAAATAGGTATTGATAAAATTAAACCAACAAAAGTGGTTTCACTATTTTATCAATTACCAATAATTTATAGTGATTTTTATAGTGAATAAGACTCTAGTTTTAGAGAATAATACACCAAAAAGGTTCTGGAGCTCCAAAATATATTTCCTTGGATGGTTCAATAGGGTTTGATGTACTTGTTCACTGAGAGTTGGAATCAGGTCAAGACAACTACCAGAATGCCTTCAGAAAATTCCCAAAGGCAGTTATGTACTCAAATTGTCCTTTTTACCAGATTAAATCTACAGAAGCTATTGATATGATTCCAGAGACACATGGTAGGTATTTGGAATACCTTTCTTTAGAATTTGGAATCAACCTTTTTGGAGCTATACAACTACTGTAGTGAATTTAGAGGTGAATAAACCATGCATAGAACAGTTTAATTCACAGATAAATATCTAAGGCTCAATAAATCATGGGCTCCTGGATTTGGATAGGACTTAGTGTACCACATCACAGGGAGTTGGATTTAGGTCAACACCTCTGTTGGTTTGACCTAGAGAATATATCTAAGGCAGGAACTACTAGTTTTTGTTATTTTTACTCAAGCTAACCTACTGTTCACCTTGGCATGAGACCAAGGTCCAGGGATGGTACATCCAAAAACTACCAGTGGCACTTGATTTCATTCCAAAAGGATATGCACCACTCCCAAAGGAATTTATTTAGTGAAAACTATACTCTTTAGAAGATTAAATGCTAGAAAATAATAAAGATTATTTTGGCCAGGGGCTGGTTCTGCATGTTGTACAGAACACTTGGGTACTTGGTAGAAATTATATCGGGACCAAAAAACTGGTTTTCCATTTTTATTTTGAATTAAAACAAACGGCCTAATAAATAGATCTGGAGAAAAAGAAAGGAGGCAAGGGTGGCCGGGCCGGATTCTGTAGCCGTAGTGGGCCGTTCAGGGAGGAATCGGCCCACCGCGCGCGGGGGTGGGATTCAAATCCCCGTCGCCGGGCCCGCACGACAGCCACACGGCGGGACGAAGAGGTATGGGGCGCCTCCGGCCGTTCAATCAAGTGGCGATCGATGGCCGGGCTGTGTCGTCCCCAGCAAACCAGTGCAGCGGCACGGGAACCCTAGCAGCGGCAGAGGCTTGTCGGGGAGGGCTCACTGAGGCGCGTCGGGGTCTGAGGAGAAGCGGAGGTGGTGCGGACCTTCATGACGACCCCAGTGATGGGCAGCAAGGACCGGTTCCGTGACGGAGGTTGTCCCTCGCGATGGCGGCCGAGGCGAGGTCACCGGACCGCTCCGGTAAGGCCAGAAGAGAGGGTTCCTGGTCAAGAAAAAGGCAGGGTTAGAAGCGTGCGGCCGAGGGGATGTCAACCAGGGGACATGCAGCTGGAGGGGAGTAGGAAAGGAGAGCACCCGAGCAGATCTTGGCTAGGTCCGAGGAGCTTGTCTCTCTCGCTTGACCAGAGTAGAGGAGGGAGAGGGACCTCGAGGGAGGTGAGTGGGAGGGGTTGGGGCAAATGAGCGGCAGGGGGAGTGCAGGGGTGGCATGCTGGCTTATAAACCAATGGAGAGGGGTGTAGAGTGGACTAGGTCCATGAGAGCAAGAGGGAAGGGGTGAAACCAGGGGAGAGTTTTCTGGGGGCGGTTCTGGTCGTGTGCAGAGGAGGGGAGAGGCAGGAGAGCTGCTGCAAGCTGATTGGCCATGCTTGTCCTTAACTCTCTCTTCCTCACATTCAAGCACATGGGACAAGAGGAGAGGGGCTCCTACAGTAGCTTATCTATAGTGCAGCTCGACCAGGGGGGTGTGCTGGTGTAGTGGAGGCTTGCTGTGGAAGGCTTGAGGGGTTTTGACTTGATATTGATCAACATCTTGGAAGTAGGCAAGATTGGCAAATGTAGATGATCATGATGGAAGTCTCAAATTTTGGTTTAGGCAAGGTAAACTAAAGATGCTGGTAGATAGAGGGGGTTGAGATACCCCTCTAGGAATTATTTGAGATTTTTCCATGACTTATAAGTCCTCTTAAATCCATTTGTTCAAAAATTGCAAAAGTGAAGTATTGGATCTCATTTGATATTTTTACATTGGGCAAGTGGAGATTTTGATGTGAGATGATCCCAAATGTAAATACACACTTAGGAGAATTTTCCCAAGATTTATTGGGCATTAAAAGTATTTAAAACAATTATTATTCCATTTCAGCCATTTAAGAAAATGGGCAAAAAGAAATAATAAAGGATCTCAAAAATATTTATTTTTTAGGTGGTAAGATGGGGTGTGATATATGGATCTCAATTGAGCCAAAATTTGGGGAAGTGTGTTGGTAGAAAACAAACTTTCCTTTGTGGAAGAAGTTTTGGAGGTTTTGCCTATTAAAGGAAATTAAATAGTTTTGGTCCATAATAAATATGGATAATTGTTGATAAATCTTGATGATCAAGGTATATGATGTAGGCAAGGTGTATCAAGCATTTTCAACCTTGAGATTGGAGAATCCAAGTTGATTTTGGTAGGATACCCTAGATTAAGGATCTATGGTGATGTTAATTTCATACCAACAAAACCTGGTTGGATCTTGGAGTTCAGATCTCCCCTTGGTTCATGGGGTAGATGGTTGTATAGACCAAGTGATGTAGATCAACATGGTGCAGAGGTTTGAGCTTGATCATGCTTGATCTCACCAAGATAGGCTTTCAAACTTTGAATAAAATACGCCTGCCAAAGCATATTATCATTTAGCCTTCAAACCCTTGTGGGAGTAAACAGCTCAAGGATCCAATTAGATCAAGTGAAGTAGGTAATGATATACCTATATGAGTAGAACACAACCATGCAAAGAGTTGGTCCATAGGAGGTTGGATGGTGGTGTGAGCTTCTATCAAAGTAGGCATGATGACTAGATTTGCAGGAATAGTTAATTTCTTGCCTGCAAAACCATCAAGAACAAGTGGGTAGGGGGATGCTCTAACCAAGGTCAAGAGTGTTCCTTGGTAGTCCTTAGTATGGTTAACAATATGGTTCAGGTGCATTACCAAAAATTCACAAGGGTTGAGAAAGGGAGACATCCAAAAAGGTGATGTTGGAAATAGTTTTCCAGACTTAGCCAAATGTGGCAGATTTAGGGTGTTAGACTAGAACATGAGAGGGGATGTTTTTGTGGGTTTGCAAGGTACTCAAGCATCATCAAGTGAATGATGATGGAGTGTATATTGAGTATAAAGGATCCATGCTTGAGGTTGGTCTCCATTGACTTGAAAGCTTCTCGAAGTAGATCACTTCAGAGATGATCTGGTTAAGGTTTTTAGATGACTACTGAGTAGCTAGGGATCAGATCCAGTTTGTATTCTTTCTTAGGGTGGGATGCTTTGGGGACATATTTATCCTAGTGATGAGCTCCTAGAGTAGCTCATACTATCTCCTAAGCAGACAATTCAAACAGCAGATCAAGGCAACTCATCTTACAAACAAATCAACTATTACTGGGGTTACCACCAAGCTTAGCTTGAGGTAAGGATGGGTATTTTGAAATAGGTTGGAGTTTGAACAAGGTAAGGTCCTTGGTATCTCTACCAAGAGTAGAATTCAAAAGTTTTACAAAAAGGTTTTTGTTAAATCTAGAGGTAAGAGTATTAGAAGGTTCTGTCTTGAAAACATAAGGAGATTATAGTATATAACTCTCCATAGTTTTGTCAATAGAGTTTACAAAAATAGTTTTGGTTACATAAGCATCTTGTCTCAGGCTTTGAAATGCCAGAGCAATTGAGAAAATGGAATTTAAGCCAAGACTGTTTTGGGAAGTAGCTTTTGTCAACTGGTGTTAAGGTAAGGAGAAATACCATCTAATACACATTCATATGCATAAGCATATCCAAACAACAAGCAAACACTTCAGCATTAAACAAGAAAAAGTTTTTGTTCCCCCTGATTTTTGCATTCTGGACAGCTAATCAGGGTTGCTGAAATTGGGACGTTACAAAAATAAAAAGAAGAACAAAAGAAAAGAAATGTTTGAACGCATGTACTAGTAATAGGTTGTTTTTGGAGTATTGGCGTACAATCTTAGTCCCACTTTTTTTAAGCTAGCGACATGGAGAAAGAGACGGCCAGGGTTAGGCTTCTTGTTTTTGAGTTGGGATCTTACCATGTCGATTTGTCCCCTATACCAAGAGTCATGTTGGACGTTGTCACCTCCGGTCATCTGCCCTAAAGATTTCCTAGCCCTAGAGCCCTCAAGGTCGTTGCCGCTTCGTCATCCCATTCTGTGACACCGTTGCTGGATCATTGTCGCCACTGCCTTTGTGAGGTCGTGAGATTGCGAGAGTGCGACACTACTCTCCACGACCGCCTCCATCAAGTTGTCCCTTCACCACTGTCACCGGCTAGACACCCTATTCATTCCCAATTGGTTAGTTCCTTTTTGTTTTGCAACATCTTATGTCAGTGATTTATAGTTAGTATTCATGCATGGAGTTGTCAAGGAACTCGTTTCTCCAACCGTTTTTAATTGCTGCCAATTTGGTTTAATATGTTGGCACCACGACCTTGTGTGAGACGTGAGATCCTGAAGTATGTAATGATAGAAGAGATTCAGGGTTTTAGTAAATTTTGCATGATATGTAGGTTGGGTTCATTGCTCAAGTGGCTGCGATATTTCAACTTGCTAATGTACATAGAGAAGAGTACCACAATAGACCATCGTTGTGGTACAAATTGTTTCGGTTGGACACTCTAAGTATTAATTAAATACTACTTAAAATGTTAGTGTCCATAAATTGTAATCTTCTGTTTTGTTCCCATCTAGTGTGCTTTGGCGGCCAGGAACACCTTGGACATGGACCGTATAGGTGATCCTAGTTGCATTATTAGACTTTAGTTTTAACCTGTACCATTGGACCCTATGTTGTTGTTTTGCAAGACAATTAGAAGGGATGCGACTTTTGTAGAGTTAATCTGCCACCTAGTGTGTATTTTCATATTGAAGTCACCCATCGACAGAGTAGCCTATGGGTCTTTTGAACAAAGCAAAATGATGGTATTGGTCTGGTCATAACTGATAGCTAGTTCTGTGTGGTGCAGTTTTATCATTCATAGAATTTGGAAAATGTGCCATATGCTTTTATCTGTGAAGGTTAGCAAACAGAGTCTTTTTGCATAGGAGCAATGGTATTTTGCTTGTATGCTTTTGGATTGATCATGTGTATTGAGTGCAATATATGTTCCAATAACAGGTGAGGGTACTTTCTATTTGGAATCCTGTAATTCATAGTTTATGCCCTTGTGCCCCACAGTTTAGGCAAGTTCATAACAGGATAATACTTTGCATGATTCCCCACACTCAACTTTTATTTTATAGCACTTGTTTTTTATTAAGTTGCTATATGTTGGTTTTATTTGTGGAGATTAAGTGGATACAGAAAAGGATAAATATAAAATATACAATTGCGCTTGCATTTTGCATACCATGTTAAAGACAGTGCACAGTGTTGTGACCTACTTAGGTAGGCACCTTGAGACCGTCTATGTTGGGATGAGTCCCACATTGTCGGCAACCTCCACGAGTTGGAGTGAGTGGGATGGCGACGGGTGTCCACGCGAGTGGTACCGGTATACGCAAACAAAAGTGACAACAAAGAGCATGTAGGCATATAGTAAGCATCATTGTGATATGACAAGTGTTAAAGTATAATTGTTGGTATTATGTTTTATGCAATGCTTTTATTTCTTTATGTGTATGTTGACTACTTTGTACTCACCCTTGTGGCTTCTATATTTTTAGGTACCGCTAAGGACGACATGCTGGGAGTAACACCTCTACATTTTGCACGCACTATTTTACACATTTCTATTCTTCATACCTAGAGTAGTATGCCCTTGATAAAGAGTGCTCTTGAATTATTCTTTATGGTAAGGTTTGGTTTTTTATTACGTGGATACCGAGTTGGTCATTATGATAAAATCCTGAATATAAGTTTTTAACTTATCTTGTTGAAACCTTGTAGTTGTGTGTATGTATAAAATTTGGTAGTGTATTGTTATCATGGATGCCCTTACACTAAAATTTATAGTTTTTTTACTAATAAGAGTAATTTTTAAAGTTTGGATAGCATTGCCAGATAGGGTGGATATCTTGGGTGTTACACAGAGGCGACTGGAGGCGATTCTAGCAGCAGTTCCCCTCCAATCTTCCTCCAATGGCGGACATCAGACTCTCTGTTCTAGGTGTTTTCTCTCTCCGCCTCCTCTCTGTCGAGGACTCTCCAGGGATCCTTATATACGGGTTTTTAGGTCAAGAGAACTTCGTCGGCGAAAGAATCAAGGCGGTCGAACGACGAAAGAGGAAAAGAGGGTAGGTGGCGCGCCTACCTAGGCTGGGTGTGCCACCCAGGCTCTTTTGGGCCTCCTGGCCCTCCAAGTGAGGTTCTTGTGCTCCAAATGCTTCTCGTGGATAAATATTGACATCCCTAAAAGCTCAGGTCCATTTGACTCCGTATAGGTCCTGAAACATCAAAAATAGGGTTTTTCTGCCATGTCGGGTTATAACCAAAATAAAGGGGATCATTGGTAAATCCCCAAAAATCAATGTAAAACATGGATATAACATTATATATGATACAAATATGTGGATAAACATGTTAACAAACTAAAAAGTTCATGTATGCATTTTATATGCATCAACATCCCCAAGCTTAACCTATGCTCATCCTCGAGCATGAAGGTGATAAAAATAAACATGGACTTTGGAGTTTGTTACTTTTTCTTCTTCAATTATCATGTAAAGTTCATAGGTTCAAATCCTTTTAATGAAACATAATATGCAAGTGTAATATCAAGTTATATATTTTGCACATGTGTAAACATGTCAAACAATAAGTAATGGTGTGATAAAACAAATGAGGGACAAAACAAACCTTCAAGCACACTTTGATGAACCTATAGAATAAGAGACGCTTCCTATAATTGGCATTGGTGTTTTATGCCTCTATTTTTATTTTTGGGCTACTCCTTAGTTTAGTGCCCGACTAGAAGACACACTTTTTAGTTGCATGTCTTCCCTTGAGATGTTTTGCATCTCGTACCAAAATTAAGCATTGAATACATATGTTAATCCTCCCTAAAGAATGTAAAATAAAGTTTTGAGCTATGTAATTCATGTCAACAATACTAATAAGGATGGGGTTCCAAGTAGCTTTTGTTTCAAAAGTTGCATATGGTTTATGTGTTAAACATCTTACCAGTTGAGTGTCTCATGCACCATACCTATGATCTTGCATTCCTCATGGTACTCAACTTAGGCCTGTCATTGTAGGATACATATTTATTATTGAAACCGCATCACTAAGGTGCCTCTTGCTCCATGTGTAGCTATACGCCCCCTTATGTTTCTTTCGCTTAGGAGTTAATATAATTCCGTGGCCATGTTTATAAGGGGCAATATATCTACTCTAAAAGAACAAGAAAAACAGACATATGAATCATCTCAACAAGGATCATCATGTTGTAAGTTTCCATCATGGCGCATGGCTTTAACTAGCGGTTCATGAGCGTTTTCTCTAAACATGCCTACTCCAGTATGCACACTTTATTTCACATCAATGAAATCCACAGGCAGAACTAACATGATTATCTCCACTCTATATTGAAGGCTTGTTCCATGACAACATGGTTTGGCTAACAAACAACTTATAAGATGTGAAGCACATAAAGTTCCAAACTGGTATCACCCCAAACCTTACTTTCTTATGAGCTTTAAAATACATGAAAAAGATGTTTTAAGAATGTTTGGAGGATTAACATACATATTGTACTTGGAGCTTTTGCCACAAATAGGTGGATATGCCTAGTCTAGTTTAGGGGATTTGGAACAAGTCTTAGCTTGCGTTGTGAATGCTTAGCAAAAACAGATCTAAAGAGTGTGCCATCTAGTTCATAACGCCAACATTTGATTTATCACCTTGCTACTTATGGTTGAACATAAATATACATGAACAAAGGATACTGTTGGGTTCGCAGCATAGAAAAAAAAATTCCTACGATGGGAACTATACGCCAAGATCTATCTACTAGATACAAGCAACGGGTGGATATACATCCATAGAGAACTTACCCTTGAAGATAACAAAGCTTTGTTAACGAGTTGGAACTCGTGGATGATGTAGTCGTACACTTGCCGATCTCAAGATCGTGATGAAGTCCAGCAGGTCCGGCTCTAGCACGTCCATCAGATCCAGCTCTAGCAAGTCCAGCACCACCAAGTCCAGCACCGCAAAGCAGCGGTGCATCCATGATCGCATACACATCCGGTACCCCGACAACCTCCACCTCCTCACTCCAGCGATGCAGCGGAACCATCAACTCCTTTCCAGATAAAGCCACCGGGAACATGTATCTCGCTAATCCGAGACCATGGGGAATAACTAGAGGGAGAAGAGAACCTTCACGAGGAGGTGGGGCAAGAGGAGAGGAGCCATGGGGCTCCTTTTATAGGGGAGGGGGCGCAACCCCAAGGCCATGGATGGCCGGCCATGGTGGGTGCCCCCACCTCTCCCTCATTCATGTGAGTGGAGCTTCCACTAAGCCCACTCACATCAATTTCAACTCCACTCACTTTGCATTTAATGTCCACCAAATTAAATGCATTTTCTCTTTAAATAAAACACTTTTATTTATTTTATTCAGAATTTTGTTAATTACTTTAATTAACAAACATTCACATAAAACTCCCTATAACAATTCAATATCACATGCAAAACCAGTTTCAGCAATTTCACCCGAAACAGTTCCGGTTTCCATTGAAATGATTCCAACGCTTTCTTAATATTTATCTAAAACATATTTTCTCCTAAATGGTGTCGGTATCCCTTAAGTGTGTCACCCTATGGTTCGCGAATAATGCAGACATGATCGAGACCCCTCTCCGATCAATAATCAGCAGCGGGACCTGGAGATCCGTACTGACTCCCACATATTCAACGATGACTCTTGTGATCATGTGACCCTTTAATGTCGTAACTAAATCCCTTTGTCTCGCGATATATTACATGTCCGAGATTCGATCATCGGCATCCAAATACCTAGTTTGATCTCGTTACCAACATGCACTCTTTTCTCGTTCCCGTGATATAACATTCTAGTGATCACATCACTTGCTTGCAAGCTATCATAATGTGATATCACCGAGAGGGACCAAAGTATATCTATCCGTCATTGGGATTGACAAATTCCACTATTGATCCATGAGCCTCAACATAACACCTCCGGAGTATCTGAACCCACCTTTATAGTCACCCTTTTACGGTGTAATGTTTGATGTTATCAAGTTACTCTTTCGATGTTAGCAATTAACATGATCTCATGGTCTAAGGACTAAGATTACTTCATACGATGTTATAGCAATATAAAATAATGAATTTGATCGTAATGCTATACTTCGGATGAATGTTCATCACATCATTCCACCAATGTTGTGACCTCGTTATTAACAACATCCAATGTCCATGATCAGGAAACCTTGATCATCTTGTTAATCAACGAGCTAGTTTAAACTTTGTATTTTGTTTATTAAACACACGTGTATTAACATTTCCGATTAATACAATTATAGCATGCAAAATAAACATTTATCATAAACATTGAATAAGATAATAACCACTTTATTATTGTCTCTCGGGCATATTCTCTTCAGTCTCCCACTTGCACTAGAGTCAATAATCTAGTTTGAAAAACTTTGCATATTGAACACCTATGGCTTTCTGGTGTTGCTTATACGTGATTGCTAGTGGTTAACATAATCTCCGGATCTGATAGTTTTAGGTCCGTGTGTATTTGCATGTCTTTGCGTCTCTACGCATCACTCATTCTCAAATGACATGGCATTGTACAAATTTGGTCCTTTGGTGAGACCTTTAGTTCATTCAGGTTAAAATATGTTGATATTATTGTCATACAATATATCTTCATAGTATTAGCCCACTTTGAACCACACCTAGTTTGATAACAAACTACTTAACACAAATGCCCTCCTTTGCTACTACTATAGCAGCCATATACTTAGCCTTTTGTTGTAGTATCTGTCACAATGTCTCAACTTTGGAACTCATCCAAATCCATCATGGAACATCCTTTCCATTACATTGTGCCACCCATAGTCTAAATTGAGATAAATTTAATTTGTATCTCGTGACAAAACTAGTATCAATGTAACACATTACAATGAATTACCTTTAACTATTGTCACTTATACATGATATATTCTTAGTTCTTCCAAAGCTCATAAGAATATCTTTACTATCATCCAATGATCATCTTATGAATCACTCTGATATGTGCTCATAACATTTTGACCATAGGACATATCTGGATATATACATATCACGGTATAATCGATCAAAATATTCATGTTATTTTACTCACCAAGTGTTGAAACACTTGAATCTTGATACAATCATTTCCATGCAACAAGAACCTTTCTTGTTGTTTCCATATTGAACCCTTTCAATATCTCATATATGTACGTCTAGCATAACCATATTAGCGCCTCAATCTATCCATATAAACATTGATGCCAAATATTCCGGTTTTGCCCAAGTCTTTCATCGAAATCCTATTTTAATGAAATTCTTAACTTGTGTCAATAAAAGATACATCATTTCCAATCAGCAATATGTACTCCGCATAATGTATTGGAAATTTGTCTCAGTACTCCCACTTAATTTCTTGCAAATGCAAGCATCTTCATCATCTCCGATGAAATTAAACTCCTTTAACATTTTCATCACGGTGAAGATTCCAACTCCGTTATGCTCACTTCAACTATTGAAGTTTGCATACCCTTTTAGCACCCTTTGAATTAACAAAACCATTCGGACCGTGTCATGTACACGTCCTAGGTAACCATTCTATTAGAAGAACCTTGTTTTGTTTATTCAACTACCATATACCAAATTATATGTAGTGGTTGCTACATTAATCCGTCAAGACTAAATATCACTATGAAAGATCAAATCTTGTCATAGTCAACTCCTTGAACATTGCCATAAACTTCTTTCCGACATGTCGAGTATTTCATAGATGTTAAATATCCATGTCTATTTCTTTATAGATCCAAACACGACCGATAGGCTTCACACCTTTCCGAAGGGTCTTCCAAGTTCAGAAACTTGATTTCTCGTGTATGGATACTATCACGGATTCTATGACTTCTAGTCATTTTATGGAGTCAGGGCCCATCATCGCTTCTTTGCATACAGTCGGTTCATCATTGTCAAAACAATAACGACTTATTTATCAAATCTCACTATTTGATTCTTACCCGATGCATACGGTTCAAATAAGAACTCTAATCTCCAAGATCACACCCTTCGTAATCACGGGAGCCATGAGCATTGTGGCCGCCACCAGGACACTTTCCGGCGCTGCGCTACTTAGCACATATAGCTAAGGTTCAACAACCTTATTAAAGTTCTATTGTCCTCCCACTTAACTTTTCGCGAAAAATTCCTTCTCAAGAAACTTGACGTTCCAAGCGACAAACTCTTTTATCCTTGGTGTTATGGAGGAATTCCCAAAAAATTCTTTGGGATAACCTACAAAGACATGCTTATCCGACTTTGGTTGTAAACATTTTACTTATGCATAGCATACCAAAATTTAAGAAAAGACAATTCAGGTTTTATCCCGAACCATAACTCATATGGTGTCATTTCAACGGATCACGATGGTGCTCTTTTCAGTGAAAAAGCGGTAGTCTCTAAAGCTTTAATCCTTAAAACATAATGGCAGTTTTATAAATGACACCTTTGATCTTTACCATGTCAAACAAGGTTTGATTTGATCTCTCAAACATACCATACTCATGTGGTTTATCGGGAAATGCAAATGCATGGAACAATTCCTGAAATCTTAGGTGTTTTGCTAAACTTGTAACTCAAATATCTTCCTTTATGATCAAATCATAAACTCTTTTATTTTCTTGTTACAATGATTTTTCACTTCATCTTGAAAGTCTTTGAACAATTTTCAAATGTTTCATACTTCTTCCTTATTAAGTAAATATATAGATATATTCACTCAAATTTCTGGAGAAAGAATATGAAGCAAAAAGATCCATCGCATATGGCTACACATAATGGACTATATACATCAACATGCATAATATCCAATAAGTTAGTCATTCGTTCCTCTTTGGCCTATGGACGGAGTTTCAATTATCTCAAGGAAAGTTTCACAAGCGTCAATTGATCCAAATCAAAAGACTCCAAAAATCCATCAACATGGAGTTTCTTCATGTTTACTTTCCAATATAATTCAAACAGCGATGTCACTTCATAAGTGATCTTCCAATCATTTGTCTTACGACATTTTAGCAATAATGTTTATGGATGTGATTTCTCCAACTAGACTTGTAAAAGTTCATCCATCCTTTATGGAATATGGTAATTATTTGAACAACCATTCTTCTCGTAATACCGGAACAAAATAACAATTATTAAAACAAATCTTGAAGGCTAGGTTTGATGACAATGAAAACACAATAACACTTTATTTGTTTTCGATGAACATCATCACTTATTCTCTTGCCAGTTACTTAGGTTGTTGCAGTTCATGAATTGTGTTGTTCTGTATGACACTTCACACCAACCAATTCGGTATCCAATACCAGTATCCAATACCTCAGAACCACATTGTTTAACAAGCAAGGAATACATCCATAACATGTATATCTTCTATATACCTAAGTTGGACATCTCCAACCTTCTATTTTCTGCCAAATATTTTATAGATTCTCTTTCGACAATTCCTTTTCTTTTAAAAGAATCTATCAATATAAATAGTGGTGTCATTCACATGGCACATAGTACAAAATGTATATAGTCAAATACTCATACCTTTGGACTTGTGTTGAGTCGTGTACTAACGAGCTCGTTGGAAACCCCAAGAGGAAGGTATGATGAGCACAGCAGTAAGTTTCCCTCAGTTATGAAACCAAGGTTATCAATCCAGTAGGAGCAAGGAAACACCCCAAAGGTGTATCTAGATGAACGTTGCAGGGCGCACTACCGGTGCCAGCAGCAACGTGGAGACCTACACAACACAACCACAGAACTCTGTCCCCAACTTGCGATGAGGTTGTCAATCTCACCGGTATTGCTGAAAACAAAGGATTAAACGTATTGAATGGAAGGAAGTAATAGTTTGCAGAAAGTAAACACAAAGCAGTATACAGTTTGTAGATTGTATGTAAAAGAAAGGATCGGGGTCCATAGTTCACTAGAGGTGTCTCTCGTTAAGATAGATAACATGCTAGGTGAACAAATTACAGCGGGGCAATTGACAAACATCGAGAAAGCATACAAGCATATACTAATCATCTTGACTACTATGAGACTTGATTGGGCATTACAACATTATACATAGACCGCCATCCAACTGCATCTATGATTAATAATCCACCTTCAGGTTATCATCCGAACCCCCTCCAGTATTAAGTTGCAAGTAACAGATTATTGCTTTATGAATTGCATGTAATGTAAACAATACGATTGTTCTATGAACAAAGGATTGTTGTTTTCTCCCTAGTAGCAACAACACATCTAGTACCTTAGAGATTTCTGTCACTTCCCCAGATTACCAGAGGCATGAACCCACTATATCGAGCATAAATACTAACTCTTGGAGTTGCTAGCATCTACTTGGCCAAGATCGCTACTAACAAGGGAAAGCATGCAAGATCACAAATAACAAAGACATGATAGAATCAATAATCAATCTGAAATAGCATCTCAATATCCATCAAATCCCCGCAAACGCAACATGCAGAATTACAAATAGATGTTCTTGATCATGAACAGAGCTCACAAGATCTAAACATGAAAGCGCAAAGGAGGAGAACCAGCCATCTAGCTTCTACATGGACCCATAGTCCAGAGATGAAATACCCACGCATCACACCGGAGGCTTGCATGATGATGAAGAAGGCCTCCAGGGTGAATTCCCCTCTCCGGCAGGGTGCTAGGAAGAGCTTCAGATCCCTCCCAATCTAGGGATGGAGATGACGGCGGCTATAGACTCTTTCGTGGATTTTTGATCGGGTCCTTAGGGTTTTCGTCCCGAGGGCAATATATAGGCAGAAGGAGAGGCCGAGGGGGTGCCTGGGCTGGCCACACCACCCCCTAGCGCGGCCAGGCTTGGCCCGCACGGCCAGGTGGTGTGGTGCCCCCTGGCTCCTCTCCCTCTCGTATTCTGGCATCCGATGACTTTCGGAAAAATAGGCACTTTGGCTTTTGTCCCGTCCAATTCCGAGAATATTCATTTTCTGACTTTCCTGGAACCAAAAACGGTAGAAAACAGGCAGTTGGCACTGTGTCTCTTGTTAATAGGTTAGTCCAACAAATCATATGAAAATTACTCCAAAGTGTGGACAAAATACAAGAAAGTAGATAAAACCAAGCATGGAACATCAAAAATTATAGATACATTTGTAATGTATCAACAACCCCAAGCTTAACTCTTGCTCGTCCTCGAGTAGGTAAGTGATAAAAAGAAAGAATAATTTTTGAGGTGACATGCACCATCAAAGACTTGATCAAAGTATTTGTAAAACATTCAAGGCTAGGATCATAGTACTTCAATCATAACATGAAAGACAAAGTTCTAGCAATAAGACAAAGAAACTATGATGCAACATGAAAAGGCACAAACAAAAGATTCATGAATAACAATGCTTTGCAAGACGTTTGTTTGTTTCACATAAAGAAAACATAGCATAATAGTATTCAGCTTGTCCCTCATAGAGTAGCAAATATAAATGCATAAGACACCTTCAAAGTTCATAAGAGTGACTAGATACAAATAGTTTAAAACAAGCAATATCAAGTTATGCATCAATCAAATAGTCTTGGGACAATGTACATAGAACTAAGAATGGCCACTATGCTCTCAAAGTAAGTGCATAAAGGTAGAAGGTGGAGACTCAATATAATGGTGGAAGAAAGACCTTCATAGAAGCAAGTAGAGATTCAAGTTTCATAAAGAGCTTCCAAAAATTATGGTACTTATAGCTTTCAGCTCTCATTGCCCCTATCATAAGCATATTGAAGGTGATTAAGGTTAAAGTGAACAAACTATGGTGTACATGCTTGACGAAGTATAAGTTAGAAATCTCATGTCCCTTGAATACGAGGGCCGCTCCTCATGCTACTCAAGTTTATTCAGCGGTAAGTTCTTGTCATCGTAAGTACATGTGTATCATAGAGAACCGCCAACAGGGTACCCCTTGCCCGATGATACGGAAGAATCCCCATATCAAAATGACAAGGCAAGCAGACAACGAGCATCTTAGCAATCTTATTTACCATGGGAATATGGTGCTTTTTTCTCTCTTTCCTCTTTTCGTAATTTTTTTCTTTTTCTCATTTTCTCAATATAGGACTCTTTTTTATAAGAAGAATTCTTCATAGACAACTCATTATGGTTACGATGTAGGTTTCCACCATGTCAGCATGGATTAGGCCAGCGGCCCAAGCGTTTCTCTAACACATATACATAACTCCATGGACTTACAAGCTCCCCTTTCATTTCACACCGACGACATCCATAGACAAAAGAGCATGATATCAACTAGGTACAAAGTACCAAGTGCAATATTGAAAGCGTTCCCCATGACAGCATGGTTCTGCTAATTCCCAACAAATAAGTGCAAGCATATACAACATAGACGACACAATGGTTCAAGTTTATTAAGGGAAAGAAAAGTAAAGTGTGCCATCAAGTTCGTGAGAGCTTTAATCACTAGTTTTCTCATAACAAGTTTAATTTGGAAGGTAAACAAAAGCATGAATATACTTGGAATAGCGTAAGCTAGTAGGTAGGTATGGTGGACTCTTTGGAATAACTTGGTTTAGGGATTTGGATGCATGAGTGGAACTCATACTTGGTTGTGGAGGCTAGCAAAAGACTGGGAACGACAAACTAAGAGAGCAATAATGACCATAATCATGCAGAGCGACAAAACATCATTGATCAAAGCATAAAGTGATACTACAAGTTGAAAACTAAAGGATCATAAAGGCTTATGGTGACTTGAGATAGTCATAACATGGTGTGAGCATGCGCCAAGTCAACCCAAATGAAACATCAAAGGAGAATACCACTATACTGTGCTTTAATATGCTAAAACCATGCATGATTCATCCAAGGCACATTAAGCAATCTCAATTGTTTATAACAAGTCATGCTACAGCAAAGAATACTAAGCATAAAGCCAAAACAATATCAAGCATGGCATGACAAAGCATAGGCCACAGTCAAAAACAAGCTCTCTTTACCACTTAAGCATGAGATTTCCTAGTCTTTTCCAAACCAAACCAAACTATTTGAAAACCAATGTATGAAAGAGGGGGTCCAACGAATTTATTCAGCAAACTAAGCAAACCAAGCAAACGAAAAACCAAAATGAAAACGAAAAAGAAGACGCTCCAAGAACAACACAACTGTGCATGAAACAATAAAAAAGAAGCGTTTGGAAGAAACCTAGGATTTTTATTGATGAAGAAGGGGATGCCTTGGGAATCCCCAAGCTTTGACGCTTGTACTTCTTGGATATTTCTTGGGGTGACACGCGTGGCATCCCCAATCTTGAGCTTTAGTCCATCCTTCATCTCATTACTCATTCCTTACATACACCTAAAATTTTTCCTTCATACAAAACTCCACACAATCTTTATTAGCAACATTAGTGCATTCAAGATAATAGGTCTTAAGGTTCAGTTCTAACACCAATAAACTTCCATTAGAACACTAGCTACTGTAGCACTTCCCTCAAAAAGCTCAATTCCCCAAAAGAACTCAAAAAGGAACCAACAAGAAGCAAATGTAGAAAATGGCAGAAATCTGTCAAAACAGACCAGTAGGTAAAGACGAATTTTTTCGAAGACCTTCTGTTTCTCAAATCAAAAAGTGTTGAAGTTACGAAAGTTAGATAACAACCTGGGGCATAAGCACAAAAATGCACGCCTCAAAAGGACGTTCAGAGATTTTACACGAATTTTTACGGTGAAGCACGGAAATCTGTTTCGGGACAACAACTTTCCCAATCATTACTTCTCTCTCATTAGAGGTTACTCTTGGCACAAAAAGCAAATAAAAAGGATAAGGAGCGGTTATTACTGAAGTAATAACTTCCAAGACTCATCTAAAACTTTTAGGTTATCTCCCAATAAGTACTTTTCTTTAACGCCTTTAAGTTAGGCATAAGAAGCAAGAAAAAGAATCAAGTGTTCTCAAATGAAGAAGCATTAAAACCAAATTTCTTTCTCTTACCTCTCTTACTTTTATTCTTAACCTTGGGGAAAATATGATTGTTTGGTGGAGAAGAAAGGTGCATGGTCCCCTTTCCCACATCTATTATTGCTCCAAGGAGTTTTAATAGGGACCTTCCAAGTGTAATTTGTCCTTTTCCTGCACAGTCAATAACAAGATAATCAGTTGAAATCATTTTCCCAAGGATCTTTGTAAACACTCCTTCAGCTATTCCAATAGGTAATATTTTAGAATTATTAGCTAGAGATATTTCTTTTCCTCCTTCAGTAAGACCCCAAAGATTCAAAGATTCATAAATATCTTTGGGCATAAGACAAAATTCAGACATGATATCACAGCGAGCTTGAAAAGTTTCAGTATTTATATCAATCTTTAGTGGGGGGGGCCACTTTGATGGTTCAGAATTTATTGGAACATAACTATGATGCTCCCTAAGCACATTATAGCAATCTTTTAAGCTAGTAGTGCTAGTCTCAAGAGTGTTCAATCTAGCAAATATGCTTGCGAAAGAAATATCAGTTTTGCTAGGCAAGTTGTAAGTAAGGATCAATTTCTTTATAGCATTAATAGCATCATCCTCATTACATTGGAGGAAATCTCCTCCCACAACAACATCTAAAGCATACCTATAGCAAAGAGCAACTCCAAGGTAAAAACTGCTAAGGAACAAGCTTTGAGTCATTTTAGGCTCAGTTTTTTCATGTAGATCAGAGATTCTAGACCAAGCTTCCTTGAAGCTTTCCTAAATTACTTGTTTAAAAGTGAAAATCATTTCCTCGGGTGACATAGTGATTGGAGCAAGGCTAGACATAATGGCAACTTAAGATAGGAACTATTTTTTTGTGTTTCCAATAAAGAAAGCAAAACTTGTAAAACTAATTTTTTTTTGCGTTTTCGATAACAAAACAAGCAAACAAAGCAAAAAGGAACTAAGCAAAACAAAAATAACAAAGTAAAGAGATTGGTTATGAGGGACTCCCCTTGTGAAGATGTCCTTGACTCCCCGGCAATGGCGCCAGAAAAATACTTGATGACTCATGTACTAACGAGCTCGTTGGGGAACCCCAAGAGGAAGGTATGATGAGCACAGCAGTAAGTTTCCCTCAGTTATGAAACCAAGGTTATCAATCCAGTAGGAGTAAGGAACACCCCAAAGGTGTAGCTAGCTCAACGTTGGAAGGGCGCACTACCGGTGCCAGCAGCAACGTGGAGACCTACACAACACAACCACAGAACTCTGTCCCCAACTTGCGATGAGGTTGTCAATCTCACCAGTTTTGCTGAAAACAAAGGATTAAACGTATCGAATGGAAGGAAGTAATAGTTTGCAGAAAGTAAACACAAAGCAGTAAACAATTTGTAGATTGTATGTAAAAGAAAGGATCGGGGTCCATAGTTCACTAGAGGTGGCTCTCCTTAAGATAGATAACATGCTGGGTGAACAAATTACAGCGGGGCAATTGACAAACATCGAGAAAGCATACAAGCATATACCAATCATCTTGACTCCTTTGAGACTTGATTGGGCATTACAAAATTATACATAGACCGCCATCCAACTGCATCTATGACTAATAATCCACCTTCAGGTTATCATCCGAACCCCCTCCAGTATTAAGTTGCAAGCAATAGATTATTGCTTTATGAATTACGTGTAATGTAAACAATACGATTGTTCTATGAACAAAGGATTGTTGTTTTCTCCCTAGTAGCAACAACACATCTAGTACCTTAGAGATTTCTGTCACTTCCCCAGATTACCAGAGGCATGAACCCACTATCGAGCATAAATACTAACTCTTGGAGTTGCTAGCATCTACTTGGCCAAGATAGCTACTAACAACAGAAAGCATGCAAGATCACAAATAACAAAGACATGATAGAATCAATAATCAATCTGAAATAGCATCTCAATATCCATCGGATCCCCGCAAACGCAACATGCAGAATTACAAATAGATGATCTTGATCATGAACGGAGCTCACAAGATCTAAACATGAAAGCACAAAGGAGGAGAACCAGCCATCTAGCTACTACATGGACCCGTAGTCCAGAGATGAACTACTCACGCATCACATCGGAGGCTTGCATGACGATGAAGAAGGCCTCCAGGGTGAATTCCCCTCTCCGGTAGGGTGCCGGGAAGAGCTTCAGATCCCTCCCGATCTAGGGATGGAGATGACGGCGGCTATAGACTCTTTCGTGGATTTTTGATAGGGTACTTAGGGTTTTGGTCCTGAGGGCAATATATAGGCGGAAGGAGATGCCGAGGGGGTGCCTGGGCTGGCCACACCACCTCCTGGCGCGGCCAGGCCTGGCCCGCGCGGCCAGGTGGTGTGGTGGCCCCCTGGCTCCTCTCCGTCTCGTATTCTGGCTCCAAATGCCTTCCGGTAAAATAGCGACTTTGGCTTTTGTCCCGTCCAATTCCGAGAATATTCATTTTCTGACTTTCCTAGAACCAAAAACAACAGAAAACAGGCAGTTGGCATTGTGGCTCTTGTTAATAGGTTAGTCCAAGAAATCATATGAAAAGTACTCCAAAGTGTGGACAAAACACAAGAAAGTAGATAAAACAAAGCATGGAACATCACAAATTATAGATACATTTGCAACGTATCAACTTGCACTTTGAAGTGGATCACCATCATCAAATGTTTGGTGTTCTTTCAAAAATCCATTCTTTAGTAATCTATTAGTGTAGTAAACATTTTACTTACATCTTATATTCATCCTTATCACGACCACTTTCATGATGAAGCTACTATAGCCTATAAGGAAGAATCGCGAGTATAATGTTAGGTCCCAAAACCTTTTTGGGAGATCCGGATGCTTAGCATCTCCATCCTTCACAAATTCTCATACAATAGGAGAACATGTATTTTGCTAAATTATACTCTATCATAATGCAACCAAAAACATTGTTTCAGATATCACAATATCTTCCACATATGATGGTTTCTGAAACAATTTTTCAGCTCCTAGATAATCTTGATATTAAAACGACTTTGAATATCAATAATCATGGAGGCAAACATGATACTTTAGATACTAGTGATTTAATACTATTTATTAAACTTCACGGAGTAAATAGAGTTTGCTGAAAGTTTGCAATAGGACTTCTAAACTTTAAATTGACATTCAAAACAATACGATACCAGTTCGTAAAGTAAATATCCAGAATTCTATAGTTCTATCATCTCAATTAAAACTAAGCATAAGGTAGTGAACAGATGCCAATGACTACAACAAATTATGCAAATTCACTTCAATTCAGTTTATGAAAAATTGAGTTCGACTAATCCAAATTAGAAATGAACACCCACTCAAAAACGACATCCCTCGTGCCTTTTTGTCGATTACATGAACCAAATCCACTACACCAAGTCCGATCATCACGTGAGTCAGTGTAGCTTCAAAGGCGAGCGTCAATATGGGCATCACATAAACTATATGACTCATGCTTAACCTTTCGGTCCGTGTTCCGAGGCCATGTCTGTACATGCTAGGCTCGCCAAGTAAGAACCTTAGTACTCACGCGTGTAAAACTGTCTTACACCCATTGTATGAAAGCGTAGAGTCAAGTACACCCGATCATCACGTGATGTCTCGAAACATGATCCATAGAATGGTGCATACTTAAGGAAGAACACATTTTATCTTGATATTTAAACGAGGGATCATCTTATAATGCTACTAAAATGCCAAACTAGCAATATAAGATGCAAACATCATATGTGTAAAGTGGAATGATATGGTCCATGCATTTGATCACCATAATGTGCATCGTGGTATGATCTCTATCATTCCTTTGTGTGTAAGGCCAAGGTCTATGGAACTTACACGTTAAGTGTGTTGTAAGGGTATCTACCATACATCAACTTACAACATTACCATATCATGACACTAGCCCAGCAACAATCTAAACTAGACGCCTGTAATTTATCCATTGCAAGTTTTACGTGGCTTAGGGCTTTCAAAGATAGAACCAGTCTCACCTACGAACATGGAACCACAACGATGATAACTAAGTTATTAGCAACTCGTTGTAAATTAGGTATTGACTATATTAGGAGAGACAGACACCCGGCAGCCACTTATCCAAAACTAGTTGCATGTCAGTCGTGGAACCGGTCTCATGTGCGATGACATGTAAAGTTGGTCCGGGCCGCTTCATCCCACTATGCCACCAATATCCAAAATACATATAAGATGCAATAACATGATCATCATCGCCCACATATAAACATATGTCTACTACCCGTGCAAAGCACCTACGCATAGATCAGGCTCTGATACCAATTTTGGGTTCGCAGCATAGAAAACAAAAAAATTCCTACGATGGGAACTATACGCCAAGATCTATCTACTAGATACAAGCAATGGGTGGATATACATCCATAGAGAACTTACCCTCGAAGACAACAAAGCTTTGTTAATGAGTTGGAACTAGTGGATGATGTAGTCGTACACTTGCTGATCTAAAGATCGTGATGAAGTCCAGCAGGTCCGGCTCTAGCACGTCCATCAGATCCAGCTCTAGCAAGTCCAGCACCACCAAATCTAGCACCGCAAAGCAGCGGTGCATCCCTGATCGCACACACATTCGGTACCCCGACAACCTCCACCTCCTCACTCCAGCTATGCAGCAGAAGCAACAACTCCTTTTCAGATAAAGCCACCGAGAACATGTATCTCGCTAATCCGAGACCATGGGGAATAACTAGAGGGAGAAGAGAACCTTCATGAGGAGGTGGGGCAAGAGGAGAGGATCCATGGGGCCCCTTTTATAGGGGAGGGGGCGCAGCCCCAAGGCCATGGTTGGCCGGCCATGGTGGGTGCCCCCACCTCTCCCTCATTCATGTGGGTGGAGCTTCCACTAAGCCCACTCACATCAATTTCAACTCCACTCACTTTGCATTTAATGTCCACCAAATTAAATGCATTTTCTCTTTAAATAAAACACTTTTATTTATTTTATTCAGAATTTTGTTAATTACTTTAATTAACAAACATTCACATAAAACTCCCTATAACATTTCAATATCACATGCAGAACCAGTTTCAGCAATTTCACCCGAAACAGTTCCGGTTTCCATCGAAATGATTCCAGCGCTTTCTTAATCTTTATCTGAAACATATTTGCTCCTAAATGGTGTCGGTATACCTTAAGTGTGTCACCCTACGGTTCGCGAATAATGCAGACATGATCGAGACCCCTCTCCGATCAATATCAACAGCGGGACCTGGAGATCCGTACTGACTCCCACATATTCAACGATGACTCTTGTGATCGTGTGAACCTTTAACGTCGTAAATAAATCCCTTTGTCTCACGATATATTACATGTCCGAGATTCAATCATCGGCATCCAAATACCTAGTTTGATCTCGTTACCGACATGCACTCTTTTCTCGTTCCCGTGATATAACATTCTAGTGATCACATCACTTGCTTGCAAGCTATCTTAATGTGATATCACCGAGAGGGCCTAGAGTATATCTATCCGTCATCAGGATTGACAAATTCCACTCTTGATCCATGAGCCTCAACATAACACCTTCGGAGTATCTGAACCCACCTTTATAGTCACCCTTTTACGGTGTGACGTTTAATGTTATCAAGTTACTCTTTCGATGTTAGCAATTAACATGATCTTATGGTATAAGGACTAAGATTACTTCGTACGATGTTATAGCAATATAAACATAATGACTTTGATCGTAATGCTATACTTCGAATGAATGTTCATCACATAATTCCACCAATGTTGTGACCTCGTTATTAACAACATCCAATGTCCATGATCAGGAAACCTTGATCATCTTGTTAATCAACGAGCTAGTTTATATGATAGGCATTACTAGTAACTTTGTATTTTTTTATTAAACACACATGTATTAACGTTTCCAATTAATACAATTATAGCATGCAAAATAAACATTTATCATAAACATGGAATAAGATAATAACCACTTTATTATTGCCTCTCAGGCATATTCCTTTCAAATACAAATTAATAGACACAAGCAAATCATACTTCATATAAAGTACTTGAGCTTAAAAACTAGACACAACATGAATTTCGGCCTTTTGCTTGTATCCCCCCTTTTCTTTTATTTTAAGGCATTCATATTCAGTTTTAATCTCATCATGGCAAAGTATATTTTCAGTAGCTTAATCATAAACATGCATAATAATTCATGATGGTAGTCCTTTTATTGCAAAGAAAAGTAAAGTAAATAAAACAGACGCTCCAAGTTTCTATGATAGTCTTATGTTGCTCGAAAAACAAAGTTTAGAGGTTTGCAAACTGAGATTTTAATAGGTCCAGTGGGTGCCTTGGGCATCCTCAAGCTTATTTTTTTCACCATTCTTGGATTTCTCTTGGTGCGGCGTTCCTCTGTTTCCTGTCAGAAAACTTCAACACAAATCTTTTCTCCCATCTCTTTTCTAAGTGGTGACATTAGTGGCATAAAAGCATAATAGTTGCTGCATATATATCAAAGACAAAATTCTTTCTAAATGTTCTAGCAAGCATATAACGTTTTTAAATATCCCTGCCATATAATATGACTCATAACAATCATTTTAGGAAACTCGGGAATGGTTAAAACAAAACATTGCAGATGCTGTCCAAATTCTCAGTAGCAGAAAAACGAATTTATTTCGCCCATTTAGACATGTCAATAATTTTAGCCAATTTTTTTTGCATACATAGGATAAAAATTTGTAAGTTCTGTGTAAATATGAGCGCAATCGGAGTTATAGAAAAAATCCGAAAATTTGCACTAAAACCTGTTCTGCAGAAATTTGCTACTCCATATGTTTAACAACTTTTATAACATCCAAAATGGGTTCCACTTGGTACTTTATTAAAAATTACATGAAGAAAACAAAAATAAAATTGTCTTTCTACAACAAAAGTTCCAAGCAAAAATACAAAAGAAAATAACCGGCTTGCCTCCCAAAAGCGCTTTCTTTATAGCCATATAGCTAGGCTTTACTTACTTGATTTTAAGTGATATGGAATTCATGTGGTAGCTTGTGTTTCTTTGTTAACTCCTTCTTTCTTGGAAAGTGTTTCCTTACAAAATACCTGGGTCCCATGGTGTGCTCATACCAGTCAAAGTAATAGTTAAGTTGAAACATGGTAGAAAGCAACACAAGATATAGGAATAATAACAACGAAGTCTCACCTTCTTCCTATGCATTGGCATTTTATATATCACTAAATCACAGCAAATAGAGGTCGACCGTTGCATAATATCAGTAGGTGAACACAACATATAGTAGTTGCATTTACTAGAAGTAAATCTATCATTGTAACCCTTCAAAGCATGCAAGTTCATAGAGTTATTCATGTAACTAGTATCATTATACATATCATGGCATTTATTAGCATTCTTTCCTCTTTCAAAATAGTTGCTGGTAATATTTTCAATAGCAAGATCATGGTTGCAAACAACATTTTGCAAACCACATATATATTTCCATTTTCTCCTCTCTGGTTAACATAGGAGAGTTCAAGAATGATATAGGACTCTTACTAACATGAGCATCATCATGGGTAACAATTTCATCATTTATATCTTCATTTGTTAAACGTGGATGGTTATCAAGAAGCATAGGACCATCATCTAAAGCATTATCATATAGCATATCTAAGCACCACTCCTCGTTATCAATATTAACACTCGTAGCATTAGTAGCAAGTGAAGGAGCGTTAGTTTCATCATAATAGCATGGGTTATCAAAGATGACCATAGAATTTTTAGTTGCACAATTATCATAGCATGGGTTCTCATAAATGACAAATGAGTTTTGAGTTTGAGTGTTACTATCATTTTTAGAGGCTCCCATACATCCCCAAGATTAGGTTGGACCATATCTTCTTCTTCTTCATTTTTATCCTCCTCTTTTGGGTGCATGGGCATCCCCAAGCTTACAATTTTCTCCGCTTCTTGTGTTTGCTCATCACTCTCCTCTTCTTGGGGGTGCATGGGCATCCCATGCTTATGATTTTGTCATCTCCTTCCTACAAAATATGAGTTCTTTCCATGGCAACAAGAATATTCTTTGCATAATCAATAACATAAGAATTATCACAAAAGCTTTCTTTGCAATGTTTAAGGAGCATAGAACTTACTTGTTTAAGATCATGAGCTACATCACAAGTTTCATACTTTTTATTAATTAGGATGTCCACCTTACTAGCTCCAATGAAAGCAATAAATTGATCAAGTAATCTCATTTCAAAGTAATCATAATGATTTTCATGATGTGAGGCAATTATAAAGTGATTACTACATTTGCATTGATAGTAGAGATGCTTGTCATTTTGTTTTGTGCAATGAGACACATTATATAAATCACATAGTTGTTTAGCAATCTCATTTGAGAAATCAATAAGGTTTTTCACATGCACTCTTTCTTGGGTGAAAAAATAATTAACTTCATCTAAATCCCTAAGGTCCTCAGGTGAAAGTTCATCCATAGTAAAATTTATAATAATTTTTATGTGTTTTTTGATATAAGGAAAGTAAAAAACTGAAAGTAAATCTAATGAGAAACTCACAACCAAACAAGTTAAAGAAACCTCCACAAGCTTAGATGATTGCAAGATACAAAACAAACTAAAACAAATATAAAGTCTAGCGAACACAAGAATAGAAACTTAAGCACTACGCTCCCTGGCAACGGCACCAGAAAAGTATCTTGATAACCCCCAAGTGTATGGGATCACCATAGTACCTCTCAATGTGTAAGTAGGGTATCGATCTGCAGGAGCGAGAAGGAAAAGCTATCTATTCTCTACAACTAAAGTGTCACAAGTTTTAGTTGATTATGCACTAACCAAGTTTTAAGGAATAAGATGGTTGTTTAAATGGTTGGAAGTTTAATGTAACAAAACAAGAATATAAAAGTGTCCCAATCCTCTTCAGTGCAAGAGGACAAGACAAGGGTTTTCTTTTATAAGAACAATGGACATGGGTTCATGGGTTCACTTAATCCTCTCTTCTCTATCTATGGTGATTACCATGTTATAGATAGTAAAGGTACACACAATTGTAATGTTTTAATGGTGCTTTTATGGTGGCTACATGTCGTAAAACACATAGGTGAAAGAAGTACTCCATTGTGTTGCTAGGTCACCATTGCAATAAGGCTAGCATTTGGTTTGTGTCACACCACACATCATACTTATATATGTTTACCCCTAGATAAAGGATGGTAGGCTGCATTGTTGTCACTCAATACATATGCCGTTATCACTCGACCACCCATTACCTACATACATCATACTTCTTAATGGAAAACATTCTAAACACTAGTATAATGATTCATATGTTGTGAGTATGATCACATCTCTCTCATCTACCCCCACTTAGTGGTGTCAATTACCTCATGATATGGATAAACAAGGCATTATGTATATACCTAAACTATTACATGCATCATAGAATATTCCCAAAGTATGACAAACCATACAAGATCCAACACAACGGTAAATGAATAACAAATACTATCTCATAACACAATATCCACCAGAGGAATTACATAGATAGATCCATACTCATGCAAGGAACATCATATGGACTTCAACAATGATCATACATGGAGAGATTAGATCAAGTTACCACCAT
Organism: Avena eriantha; assembly: GCA_910589775.1. Classification (NCBI taxonomy): domain Eukaryota; kingdom Viridiplantae; phylum Streptophyta; class Magnoliopsida; order Poales; family Poaceae; genus Avena; species Avena eriantha. Next base: position 357,637,916 of record OU342745.1, read on the forward strand.
AAACCCAAAGTCCAGGGGGTGGACTACTCCCCTCTCATCATGGAGAGTGATGAGGAGGCGTTGGTGAAGAAGGAGAGGCGGCCGAAGGCGATTCCGGCAGCGGTTCCCCCCAATCTTCCTCTGACGACGGCCAACAGACTCTTTGTTCTTGTTGTTTTCTCTCTCTGCCTCCTCTCTATCGAGGACTTCCCGGGGATCCTTATATAGAGCTTTTTTTAGGTCAAGAGAACTCCGTGGGCGAAAGAATCAAGGCGGTCGGACGACCGAGGAGGAAAAGAGGGTAGGTGGCGCGTCCACCTGGGCTAGGCGCACCACCCAGGATCTTTTGGGCCTCCTAGCCCTCCAGGTCAGGTTCTTATGTTGTAGATGCTTCCCGTGGACAAATATTGACATCCCAAAAGCTTGGGTCCATTTGACTCCATATAGGTCCTGAAACATCAAAAATATTGAAAAAAGGGTTTTTCTGCCCTGCCGGGTTATAACCAAAATAAAGGGAATCATTGGTAAATCCCCAAAACTCAATGTAAAACATGTATATAACATTATATATGATGCAAATATGTGGATAAACATGTTAACAAACTACAAAGTTCATGTATGCATTTTACATGCATCAGAGCCTTACGGTAATGCTCTAGAGTATCATCCACTATCTATTTTTTGGGTTTTAGTTTTATATGTTAGCTTCTGAAAGTAAACTAAAATGCAATGCAAACGAAAATAGAAGATTAACACTATGCTCCCCCGCAACTACACTAGAAAAGTACTTGATAATCCTCAAGGGAAGGAAATCATTGTAGCACAATTCGACAAGTATTCGAGTATCGAATCCATGAGGAGCTGAAGATAAACTATCTATTCTCTAAAGCACTTGAACCCAATTATATGCTCATACAATGCAATGAACTAGAAGGTGTAAGGTACTTTTTACTTCTAACCAGAAAACTATAAATTGCTGACAGTAAATACAGAAAGTAAAACTATTTCAGGTAAAGGTAAAGCAAGTAACTCAAGGGAGTAAGTGTTCTAGCAAGTTGTTATTTCATTTGTTTTGGTTTAATAGTTAGTGAAGCACATTGATAATCTCTATTGTTTCGTCTAGAGAGAAGTCATAAATAGGTGCAGTCGTGTAATCGTGCAATTACACCCCTAGTGATTCATCTCAATGTTGTTTCCAAACAAACAAGGGAGTTATTAATACATAAAATCCAACCACCGCTGTAAGTTTCAAGCTCCCCATAATTTATCCCCCCACTATTAACCATGGAATATAGCATGTGTATTTAAGAATTGGGACACAGTTTCTGTCAAGTGCCTCCAGCCATCCCTCCTCCTAGCAACATGCAACAATGACAACCTTATGCATTCCACAACATATATGTGTAACTCATGCACCAATACACAATACCATCATAGAAGGTAACATACTTGTATGCAACCAACAACGAACTATTTCACAATTTCCATAAATAGATCACTACTCAAACATAGACATAGAGACACAATAGATCATGTGAAAACAATAGGTTGCATCATACATCATGTTTGGCAAGAGATAATAGTTGGGAGATGAAGAGGGTGTTGTTGTAGATGTTGATGATGACCACGCTGGAGGGGATGGAGCCAACCGGAGGCGATTCTAGCAGAACTCCCTCTGATATCCGCCGACGACAGCCTATAGACTTTGTTTATGTGTTTTCATTCTCCACCTCCACATGTGTCGAGGATTGCCGCAAGGGGTATATATAGACATTTTTAGGTCAAAACGTGTCCATGGACGAAAGAGTGAGGCGAATCGGATGATCAAGGTGGGAAAGAGCTATGGTGGCGTGACCTACAAGGTTGAACGCGCCATGGGATCTCTTTCCCAACTCATTAACCTCATGATGGCTCACTTTAACTCATTTTATTCATCTCGAAAAATCTGAAGCGTGCTCTCTTACATTGCCTTTTTTTTGAGTCCTGATGCTCCTGAAAACTCAAATACAGTAACATAATGGTTTGTTTCTACCAAACAGAGTTAGAACCAAAGGACATTGGATTGTTTAGAAAATCCTCGAAATCATTAAGAACATTGGTAATAACTAAACATATGATGCAATATGCGACAATAACTACAAAGTTCATGTATGCATTTTACATGCATCAGGTGCTAAGAATAATAAAAAGTATTACATGGTTAGATGGTCAATGATTTGTAGAACCACGAAGAAAGGTGGGTTTCGTGATAATGAATTTGAATATTTTCAACATTTTCCTTTTAATCAAGTGGTGGTGTAAGCTAGAAAGTGAAAATATACTTTGGCAAAAGGTGTAAAGGCGAAAAATGGGATTACTCATGACATTTGGAGAGTGAGAGGAAAACAGAATGATTTTGCTATTTGGAAATACTTACTGAAAATAAGACAAATTTATTTGAGTGGTATAACTATGGTGATTGGGGGTGGAAAATAAACTGACTTCTCGCGTGGTCCTTTCTCCCTCTATGAGAAATTTCTTACACCGTTTGATATTTGGAATCAACAAGTTTGTACGGTTAGAGAAATGTATGATGGTGGATGGATTTTTTACTTTGAAAAGATGATTAACGCCTATAATTCAAAAACAATGGTAGATTTCGAGGAATTTACTAGTGATTTAGCCTCGAATGACAATCTTGATAGTCCAAAATAGAAGTTAGCTAAATCTGGAAAATTCTCATAAAGTCTCTCTACCATAAGTTATTTGATGTTGTGCCAGATAAATCTTTTAATCATCTTTGGAAGTTCAAGGTTTAACTCAAAATCAAAATTTGGCATTGGCTTATTTGCCATAATGGAATTGCAACAAAAGATAACATGAAAAAAGGAATTGGGTGGGCAACTATGTTTGTCATTTTGTCCTATCGATGAAACAATTAATCACCTTTGTTTTGCTTGTCCTACTGCTGTTTACATGTGGAGTATGATTTGTACTACAATTGGTGCAAAAACTAGCCTTCATGTTTTACTCAAGACTTCTGGTGGATAGATAATTTCCTCCCTTTTGAGGCAAACATTCATATAGTTTGTATTGCTACCTTGTGCTGGTCTGTGTGGAAAACTAGAAATCACGTTTGTTTTGAGGGGAAGCTAATTTCATCCCATCTAAGATTGATTTATCACATGTGTGTTTTTTACGTCTTTGGGAAGATCTTCAGAGCGAACAAGATAAAACTCTACTGGCCGAAGGGGTAGATACGCTTCAACAGATGTCTACCTAGGTGCATGAAATGGTGAGGCGAACGACAACGTTGAGAATGGACAATGAAGAAGAAGAAGAGGATGTTGATGTGTCCCGGAGTGTCGGTCTGAAGACATCAATGTGGATGTTAGTCTTTTGTACGTAGCTTAAGATTTAAGCGTTCCGTGGAAAACTCTTAGTTTAAACTCTTAGTTCGAGTCTGTTTGTGTGTGGAACTTTTTCCTGCCGGGGGTGGTTGATCCCTATGTGGTCAGCCTGCTTAGTTTGCTTAGCTTGTTTTTTCTGTGTTTTCGATGTGTTTCGTGGTAAGTTTGAACTAACTTCTGTTATGTTATCATTTAATAATGGAACCCGGCTTCTTCTTGGAGGCGTATGAGAAAAAAAAACGATTTGGATGAGTTCATATGATATTATTCCTTATAGAATCTGTTTTTTACTAGGATCTTACTTCTTGAGCGATGCATCTTGTTTAGTTCCGAATCAATTTTAGAAGTGTGTCTCCTCTTCTTTCTTTTCTCTAAAAACCTGTCCGATTGGTCCGAACCGTATTCCCCGGTTAGCTTTCTTTTGTCCGGTGACCGATCGGTCCTTATTTTGCCAGAACCGAACTTCCTCGAAACCCAGAGAACCGAACCGATCGGTCCGAACGCCCACGAGGCCACGACGCCTCTTGGGCTCTTGGCTCTTCCACGCAACGTGGGACAGGGGCCCGCCACCATAAGGACTCTGTGGCTCATCTCTAATTTCTCCCCCTTCCTCCCAGATCACATCGTGTCGAACCTCCCTCCTCCCTCCTCCGCTCGCCCATCGGCGTCAGGTGAGACCAATATCCGCCGTATCCCCCCTCCTTCTGCTTCCCTCGCTCCAATCTTTCCCGAAATCCCGTTCCGCCGTGCCCTGGCGCTTCGATCCGTGCCTTCTTTCGAGGGATTTCGATTTGATCTTGTGTCTGGAGGTGATTCTGATCTGATCGGCGACTCGGACGGTTTTGATTTCGCAGGTGTGGGCGCTCTGGGTGGTGGAGTTTTGACATGCCTGTTGCTATGGATCGCGCCGAGCTCACCACTGACCAGGTCAGTCGATGCTTGGGATTTGCCTGCCCAGTAGATTTAGTTGTGATGTTCTCAGACATTTCTGTAGCGTGTGCATTGCGGCTTGTTTTGCTAGCTTTGGTGTATTCAGATTTTAAGACGCGCTGGGTGTATGGGTTAGCTTGGTGGCGCGCATTATCGGGATGTCATGTCTTAACAAACCAGGACTACTTTTGGTGATTGAACGGTGCAAATGGCTGGCTGAAAAAATCGATCAGAAGTAGATGTTTTTGTAGTTGATTTTGCAGTCATGAGTGAACATAGCAGATGGGGTTCTTCTGTTAGAATTTGTCAACCTGATTGTATGAGGTGTCAACTGAATGTGTGAGGGTATAGTGTGTGTGCAAGTGCGCATGATTTTTTCTCTAACCTTGGCAACATTAAGTGGAGGTTTTACACTGTAATACTAATTATCTGATCCTCATTCTGCATTTCAAGGTTCTCAAGCGGGACATTCCATGGGAGACATATATGTCAACTAAGCTCATCTCTTCGACATGCCTTCAGCTTTTAAAGCGTTATGACCATAAACCAGAAGCTCAGAGAGGTCCGTTGCTTGATGAGGTGAGTAGCTTTATTTTCTTAGATTTTTTCTCTGCAGTAAATAACTAAGAAGGCATCACTGCAAAACTTCCTGCTGTTGGCATGTTTTATTGTTGAAGTTCTACCGCTTAACGCTGATACATAATGCCATAGCTGGTGGATTCTGCATCTGAAGATCACCACTGTCCTCCTTTCGTTGCTCTCCTACGAAATATGCTTCCATTAGGAATTTTTCTTTAACTTATGTGTCATGAAATGATAGAATTAGTCTATCTTATTGGTTTAGCATTTAAGGAGTTCTCTTTTAAACACTCCCATCTTTTTTTAACCCTTCAAGAGAATCCCGAGTTAGATTCTATGATATCTTCTATTTGTGGTTGCACTGATCGTTGCCAAATATTTTCACTTCTGTTTGATTCTGTAATTTATAATTAGTGTTGTAATGGTATGGTTTCTGAAAATTTTCTACGAATTGTAGGATGGGCCATCCTATGTTCGAGTTTTTCTGGATATCTTGCGGAGCATCTCTAAGGAAGAGACCGTGGAATATGTGCTTGCCCTCATTGATGAGATGCTTGCAGGTGCTCAACTACTCATCCACTTGATTAAACTATTTCTAAGTGTTATACTGTTAACCTTTTGTATTTGTTGTACCGTTAAATTTTTTGCCTTCATTTTCAGCAAATCCTAAACGAGCAGCACTGTTCTATGACAAATCTCTCTCTGGTGAAGACATTTACGATCCTTTCCTAAGGCAAGTATTGTAGACTTTTGGAGTCATATATTATGTCTTTTTTTGTCATCTTATTAAAAGCTGGACTTCTCATTCACTCTACAAATAAGCCAACATAGGCTACGAGATGTTAATTGTGCACTAATTCATGTTGAAAAGGCAGCTTTGTATAGTTTGTATGCTACTTCTTATCGCCAGCTTTTCCCTGTATTATTGTGTTCTCTGGCTATCATATTTAGCTCACAAAATTACCATTTTCCAGATTGCTCTGGAAAGGTAACTGGTTCGTACAAGAAAAAAGCTGCAAGATATTGACCCAGTTAATAAGGTATGTTCTGTTTATATATTTAAATGACTGTATTTTGGTTTTCCTTATTCTGGAATTTAACTTTATATGCTTCTAGTGCGAGACCTAAGCTTCAGAATGGCATGGTTCCAAATGGAGAGGCTTCAAATTCAAAGAGCAAGCTTACATCAATTCATGATGTGTTGAAGGGTTTGGTTGATTGGCTCTGTTCTCAGGTCAGAACTAGTGAAATGTCCTTCTGGTTTCTTATTGCTTTGCATCTATTGTGCTATGAAATAGTGTTCAAGAGCTCTAAACTTGGAGAATGGTGTGCTTTGCAGCTGAGGAGCCCTACCCACCCGAACTGTTCTATTCCTACTGCTACACATTGTCTTGCCACTTTGCTAAAGGAGACATATGTTAGAACTTTATTTGTTCAGGCAGATGGTGTAAAACTGCTCATTCCTTTAATATCTCCAGCTTCAACACAACAGTCAATTCAGGTGATTTTGCAGTGGCCCTTAATCATATATAATTGAAATATGTATGTTTGTTCCGTGTACAAAACACAAGTTGAACTTTCTATGGTCAAATCGCCCATGCTGTTCCTTTTAGAATTTTTGTATGCATGCATGTCCCTAGTCCACATTTTAGTTCCACCTGGCAAATTTAATCAACAGGGGCAATCATCTTGGGGCAATATGTACAATTATCAATACTCCAAGCACCCAATTGTATATAACAAGCATAACCTTTTCATCTTGTGTACTCTACATCGTGCACTCATGGCCATGCCTTGCTGTATCTTGTGCAGCTCCTCTATGAAACTTGCCTTTGTGTCTGGCTTTTATCCTTCTATGATGCAGCCGTTGATTATTTGTCCACTACAAGGGTCATGCCAAGACTTGTAGAAGTTGTCAAAGGATCTACTAAAGAGAAGGTGAGCTTTGAAGTCCTATTGTTTTATTATATGTTATTATCACATTTCCTTCATATTAGAAATACTAAGATATTTTTTATTTTCTATTTTTAAAGGTTGTCAGAGTTGTTGTGATGTCCTTCCGTAATCTGTTGGCGAAGGGCGCATTTGCTGCCCAAATGATTGATCTTGGGTTGCCACATATAGTACAGAATTTGAAAGCTCAAGCATGGAGTGACGAGGTGAGGATGTTGGACGCATTCCTGAGAATGAACCATCTGAAATATATTCCCCTCTAGGAGTTCAGTGAAGTAAAATCATTTATGTTTTTAATTTTCCCTTTTCTTACTGTTTATTCTAATGAGGACATTCTTTAGTTTATTTTCTTGTTTGCTGAAGGTTTCTGTATTATAGTCCCAAACTCCTCATGCCAACAACCTTGGTAATTTGATGAATTTATTTGCTTGTTAACTCTAATAAGAGTTGCTGACATATTGACATGCATACACATTGCCCTTGTCTGTAATATACCTCCAGTATGATATGATGCATTTAAGATTAGGGGAATCTTGAAAATATTCTATGGAACTTGGGAACCGATGCAAACATAAATGTGTGTGGATTTATGTAGTTTGTTGTGCATTCAGTTGTGCCTGGTTATTACCTCTTTGAATTGACATTTTACAACCTGTGGGCCCAGGATTTATTGGATGCACTGAATCAACTAGAAGTAGGCCTCAAAGAGAACCTTAAGAGGCTGAGCTCATTTGATAAGTATAAACAGCAAGTTCTTCTTGGCCATCTCGATTGGTCTCCGATGCACAAAGACCCAAATTTCTGGCGAGAGAATATTACTAATTTTGAGGAAAATGATTTCCAGGTATGTCCTGTCCTTTCTTGAATGAAAGTATAACTAATTAAGAATATCTTGTGGAACTGATTGCAAAACTGTTCCCTTCTGTGCCATTTCAGGAGCTAATTCCTTGTATAATCCAAAGTGACCTATATACCTATCCAATTTAAATTTGGTCAATTTTTCCTGTATTAAGACTTTTTCCACTTATATGTTCAGTACCAGTGCAGCATGTTAAGACACCAGTGCATGAAACACCCTAGATTTCACTTTTGCTCTTGTTGCAGTGTTCTTCCATACAGTTTAAGTAGTTTTATGGATCCTTTTCCAGCATGCATAGTCTAGTATACCTATGCTAGTTACTGTTTGGCTCCAACCCAGCTGCGTTTATGACACCCAATACCACACTGTTTTCGATGTTTGCAGTTAACACCATTCAAGCTTTGCCTAATATCGTTCAACAAAGTTCAGTCTAAATTTTCTGTATTGTGGAGGAGTGACACCTTCAGTTTTGCAGATTCTACGTGTCCTGATGACAGTCATCGACACCTCAACCGACACCACTGCTCTCGCAGTCGCCTGCTACGATCTCTCGCAGTTCCTTCAGTACCATCCTTCTGGCCGCTTAGTGGTGGCAGACCTCAAGGCAAAGGACCGTGTAATGAAACTCATGAACCACGACAATGCCGAAGTGAGGAAGAACTCCCTGCTCTGTGTCCAGAGACTCTTCCTCGGCGCCAAGTATGCTAGCTTCCTGCAGGCTTAAGACCAAGAAGTTTTGTATTTATATGAAGCATTAGATCCACAGAACCCCATGCCATTTTTCATAATGGCGAAACGATGATTGAGAATGTGAGACCTCAAAGATTGTTGTCCAGTATATCCTGTTGCTATTTGATTGATGGAACTGTTGTATAATAAATAATCTCAGCTATTCCTTACTCAATGTAATAAAGTGTCCACGGGCAGTGTTACTTTCCTCTGAACATTGTTGTTAGCCGAGGAAAGGAAGTAAGAAACACCATTTATGTAAATTGTATTCAATTTTTTTGAACTTATGTAGCCTGTCTTTGGGTTTTGTTGTGAATTTCATGCTGTTATATCGCACTGTATTCTTTTACGAGAGAAAGGGATATAATCTCCTTTCGAACTGAATCATCAGGGGGACTAAACAGTGGTTTTACAATGAGAGAATTACAGGGGAAGGAACAAAGAACATACTAGTAGCAGAAAACAAAGCCAATAAAAAGTACTAGCAGGATAGAACAACTCTACTTGCAACACTTTTTAATCCAGTGACTGATCGAAATTATATCCTCCTTTCTTGTCCTGCTAGCCAAAAGCTCATCCATGTTGATGCGCTGCACTGCCGTGCAACTGACCTGAACATCATCAAATACCTTCCTATTTCTTGACACCGTTGTCCAAGCCGGCTGCTTGCTCTTCCTTCCTATCACTTACCAATCTACTTTTCATGAATTGAGGAAGTATAAACTCATCTCTATTCTAACTTATTATGCATTTTTTGAAATTAGCGACGTCTGAGAAAAAACATAACTGCAAGAATTCAGCATAAACAATGTGCATACTGAACAGTAGAACTAATAAAAAAAGTTTGCCGTGTTAGAATACAGATACATATACGTATATGAGATAGACTAGGACTCTAAGATCATCTTGTACTTCAAGTCTACCTACCCCTTGTAACTCTATATATACCCCCACGAGGGTCAAATCAATACATCGAAATATTAGAGATTCAATATTTTCTACATGGTATCAAAGCGGTTAGCCTTACGGCGCCGATTCTAGACTTCTACCACTTCCGCATCACGCGCCGCCCCCACCCCCGGGAGATCAATCTCTTCTCCTCGGGGGTGCAGCACCCGGTTTCGATCAAAAAGATCGGATCGGTTTTAGATTAGATTAGATCTAAATTTCGAAGTTCTTTAATTTCATAGATTAGATCTAGCTTAGGCAAATAAATTCCTAAATCTATCAATCCCATCTGGCGAAACAAATCCTGCAAGATCCCTCTCGGCGGCGGTTCTCCTTTGACTGCAATAGACGTGTCACACGCAGCTACCCGGACGCATCAGGCCTCATCTCTAGAATCGCGGACACGCGCACGTCGTCGAGCACACCCGGTCTTGGACAGCAGCGGGGATCGAAGTCACCAAGTGCCCAGACGGATCCAATCCTGGATGCAAGGGCGTTCACGTCTCCACTTTCCAAGCAACACACCGATGACAAGCCAGCCGCATGCATGCATGAGATTTTTTAGTCTCCAAGCTTTTAATCTTTTCGTCTCGACATGTAGAGATCTTGAGTAACAGATGCGTCTACACGTCTCTTATCGAGGGGACACAGGAAGTCCTCGAACTACTGCACCACCGCGCCAGAAACATGCCCGCAAGAGAGCCTCCGTCCGTTACCGAGTGATCTGCAGTGCACTGACATCTACACCTCATTAAACCGGAACTACAACAAGCCGAATCAATGACAAGTTGTACGACGCCTGGCTACAAGCCAAAATCATCGCCAACACATCTACGGAGAATCGACATCAACATCATCCACACGCCAGGCCGGTGTGGGACACGATTTCATCGACTTCTCACGTGCAGCACGGCGACATCACGTCGCCGCGAGGGACGCCTTTAAGCGACGCTCTACATCATGCCAGCTGTGACATTGCCGACACATATCGCCAAGGTCTACTTCAACGTGGTCTTCATCAACATCTTCATCGACACATTGCCGCCGTCGCTACATCGTCCACATGATGGACATACAACTACAACACCCTCTGGCAGTACAACTGCAAGGCACGACGACGGCATCGCCGCGTCCATGACCCCGACGACTGCATCAACAAACCGGCGTCACAATTGTGATGCCCCTACGACCGCGCGCATATGGTTCAGGCAAAACCGTGTGTGCTTGGTGGCTTCCTCCAGTCCTAGCAAAACTGGTAGTCTCACCTACGACCGCGTCCACGAGACGCCCTCGACGGTATCTTTACAAGGTGCAAAACGTTCACAACTGCAGCTTCGTCAACAACAACAAAAAAACGCGCAATTTTTTTGCGCCCCTGCCAATGGCAGCCACACAACATACGCCGAGTACGACATCAACCACACCCACCTCGACCACGGCTACATCATGATCGGCTACCTCGACATCAAGAACAACGTCTACAGCAACTCAAGGACTCCAGTCAACAGCGTCCGCGTCGTCACTTGCGTCCACGCCACTCCGCTGTGACTGCGGGAGGAAAGAGAGGTACCAGAAGGGGACGCAGTCACCGTCCCTAGGTGCCAGCCATGATCACATCCACGCAGGTGATGATGACAAGGAGGTGAAGATGACAGAAGCGCAAGACTTCAAATCCAGTCGCAAGCGTCTGCTTCACTCCCGCTCCGACTGAGGGGAATGTTAGAATACAGATACATATACGTATATGAGATAGACTAGGACTCTAAGATCATCTTGTACTCCAAGTCTACCTACCCCTTGTAACTCTATATATACCCCCACGAGGGTCAAATCAATACATCGAAATATTAGGGATTCAATATTTTCTACATGCCGCGTGTAACTCCATATTAGCACACCACACATAGTTGCGAAGAAAATCAAACATGGTATAGCGACTCGGATAATTCTTTAGAGGATGGAAATGAAAATCAAATTGTACCAATATGTCTAGCTTACCAAACTTATCCCTAACGAAATCTTCCAAACAAGCAGCGCTCGACACGACTGCTCGCGCACGTCCATCTGATGGAACACGACATCTTGTAGCCCGCGCTTCGTAGCCCGAGCTCTAGAAGCGCATCAACAACTAGCTGCAGTAATGTTTAAAGATTATAGACCTATTGGGCTTTGCAATGTTTTGTACAAGGTGGTGTCCAAGTGCTTGGTGAATCTCCTCCGTCCTTTGATTGGGGAAGTGATATCGGAAAATCAAAGTGCAAACATTCTGGGACGCTTGATCACCAACAATGCTCTCCTTGCATTCCAATGTCTACATAACATGGAGCACATGGAGAGTGGTACATCCATTAACTTAGATTTTTGTGCTTATAAACTGGACCTCTCTAAAGCATATGACATGGTGGATTGGAGCTTTTTGGAGAGTACAATGTACAAGATGGGTTTCTCTCACTGATGGGTGCAATGGATCATGACATGTGTCACCACGCTGAAATATTCTGTTAAATTTAATGGGAGCCTATTGGAAGTATTTTCTCCAACCCAGGGTTTAAGACAGAGTGACCCTTTCTCCCGTTTCTTATTCCTTTTTGTTGTTGACGGTCTTTCAACCCTTTTGAGAAATGAGGTGGATCTTCAAACCATGTCTCCTTTGAAAGTGTGTCGCCAAGCTCATGGAATATCACATCTCCTCTTTGCGGATGATACACTGCTGTTTTTTCGAGCCACACAAGAGAAAGCACATCGAGTCATACATGTTCTGGAGAAATATGCTGCTGAACCGGTCAGCTGATAAACCCAACTAAGTGCTCAATTTTATTCAGTGCATTATGCCGAGCAATACGGGAGATCCAGGAGGTGCAACAACAAGCCTTTGAACCAAAGTATTTAGGCCTCCCCACGTCGGAGGGGCGCATGCATAGAGGTCTTGCTAGTTTGGGTTCCCGGCTGGTTGAGTGGGGCGATAGCCTCTTATCCCAATGTGCACGGGAAGTTCTGATTAAGGCAATTGGGAATGCAATTCCTACTTATCTAATGGGCGTGTTCAAACTTATGGCTTCAGTTTGTGATGAGCTTAACCGTCTACTAAGTAACTATTGGTGGGGCGCTGAGAATGGCAAGAGGAAAACACACTGGATAAGCTGGAATAAGTTGATCCACAGGAAGAATCAAGGGGGCATGGGATTTCGAGACATGTGCTTATTCAATCAATCTTTGCTCGTCCGCCAAGCATGGCGCTTGATCGCGTTCCCAAACAGCCTTTGTGTGTGTGTGCTCAGAGCTCACTACTACCCTCGGGGAGACTTGTTCGATAGTTCGATACAGTTTGTACAGGGAACCCATCCTCAACTTGGACTGTAATTTCTCATGTTTGGAGCTACTCAAGAAGGGTCTTATCCGACGGACGGCCGAAATATTCGTATAGGGCGTGATAATTGGCTTCCCCATCTGTCATGCTTCAAGGTTTTGTCGCAACGCCGGAACTTCCGTATACATCGAGTCTCGGAATTAATTGATGAGCACCGACAGTGGAAGACGCGGGTAGTAAGAAAAACTTTTCTCCCCATTGATGTTGTTATAATTCTGCGTATTAAGCAAGCTCCCGTACAGGCAGTCTAGAGATTCCCTTGCATGGCAACCTGAACGTACTATTCTCCGTCGGAAGTGCCTATCGCTCCCAGAACAACAATCCTTTGATGCTGGCAGCGGTCGATCTGATGGCACATACCCCTGTTGGAAGCGCATATGGGGGTGCATCGGGGTACTAGTAGCACCCAAGGTGAAAACTTTCGCCTGGAAAGCTACATCTAATGCTTTGGTGATAGAAAGCAACAAGCTCAACCGTGGCATCCTAGCGACGGGCAAATGTAACATCTGCACTAGCCACTACGGATCAACACAGGATGTGGCGCACGACGCATTGTTCAGCTGTCCCCATGCGCCCACCTTTGGTCCTCCATGCGGCATGTCTAGCATCTACCTAGCGACTTTGAATTTCAGGCTCACACAAGTAACTGGTTTAGGAAACATATAATGGCTGTTCCGGAGTCTATGACTGATGCATGGTAGCATGGAGAGCACGGCATGCCCGGAATGAGGCCACACATGACAAGCCTTTACCCTCCATTGAGAGTTCTAAAGCTTTCCTATGCAGCTACGTAAAAACTCTGCGAGGACTCCCTGAAAAGGTACTCAAAGGTAAACAACCTATGGTTCTGAAGGCCATGTTGTCGGACCAAGTAAGGTCGCGTACTGCTGCTCTGGGTGAAAAATGGACTGTTGCGTCTCCTGGCTGGGTCAAAATGAATGTGGACGGCTCGTTTAAACATGAGGACGGCTCTGCGGGAGCCGGCATGGTCCTTAGCGATCACCATGGCAACATCATTTTCTTGGCCTGACGGCAACTATTATGTTGTGTTTTTTTTTTGCGGGTAAGTTATTATGTTGTGTTGATCCACTTGAGGCGGAGTTGGAAGCGTGCAAGGAAGGAGTGGAGCCGGCACTTTGCTCGAAGTCAGCTGGCCATCTTAGTGGAGACGGACTGCGCACAGCTGCTCCTGACAGTTGTAACCAAGGACCAAGATAGGTCCCCTCTGCTGCATATAATCTCCGAAATAAAGGCTTTAGGATATCAAGGAAAAGTGTTTCTTTGTAAAAGTGAGCCGTTTGAAGAATAGGATTAGTCATTATCTTGCAAACTTTGCAAGAGTGGAAAAAGGAACTGTAGTTTCGTTAGGACCAGGCCCTGATTTTGTCACACAGACCGTTGATATGGAACACTATGTTACATGTTCTGCTTAGTATAATTCACTTTTACCCAGAGAAAAAAAACAGCTAGCTGCGGTAGCTCTCTTTTCATCTTTGGCCGTCAAGATGGCGGTTACTCCTTACCCACTAAAAAAAAGATGACGGTTACTCCGTTCCACGCCAGCTGCCTGCATATTTTCTAAATGTCAGATGGAATCGTGCTATCGAGGAGACCGACATCGCCCGAAGCAAATTCTAGGTGGACTATGAGATAGAAATCATGTCAGGAATAAGGCCATCCCAATGGTGGGGGCAAACGAACAAATCGATGTCCGTTTTGTTGTCCGTGAATAGCCACTACATGAACAAGTCAAGGCACCGACGACCATACACTACATCGACGGATATTTGTCGGGACCGTCGACGTAGGTCCCGAGGCGGGCAACCGAGCAAACTGGCTGTCGGTCCAGGTTGTCGTCAGCGTATGACGGGACAGGCCGACGATAACCATCAGCGTAGGGGCCTGGCCGTAAGCGAAGCGACAACATCACCAAATGCCGATGACTCAGCTCTCACACCTACGCCGACGGCAAAGCCATCGACATAGCTCTTTTCCCTTTTTTGTCACATTAATTCTAGAAAAAACATAACTAAATCATTCTAATTCAGAAAAATACAAATAATATATCGAAATTTGCAGAAAAATAAGATCTATCTATCGAAACTCAAGTATTACACATTGATGTTGACTAAAATTTAAGTAAAACATTATATATACTTCTGTATAACATAATTTTCCATTTTTCGAACCCAAAAATGGGTATTTTATGAAGTAACCACCAAATAAAAGTTTCAAAATGGTACCACTCCATTTTTCAAAAATACCAGGCCACCTCGCATGGACAATGTCCCAACCGGGATATCTTAAACCTTTTTGTCCACCACTCATGAAAAATACAAATTCCTGCCAAATATGTAGGGAGCGGATCATATTTGAACTACATGTACATGATCTGATGCTTGTGATTTTTTCGAAAAAAACATTTTTAGGTTCACAATATGCTATTTCGTCAGAGATCCACTACAATTTTAGCGAGGCTCGACCCCGAGTTAAGAATCTTCATGCCCGCCATTTTGATCATGGTTTGAAACGGGCATAAGAAATTTAAAAACGATCCAAACAATATAAAACTTTCGCTTTATGTCATATTATGTGACATAGTTGTAAGAGAAAATATTAAACTTGGAATATTCCTAATATCTCAAAAAAAACTTCAGAAATGAGCTATCATGTTCGAGGTTTCATGGTTTTCAGGCCAAACGACCAATATTATGGCTAGAATCACGGCATAGTTTGTGATAATGTGTCTATATTGTGCACACATGTGCATCATAGGATGGAGAACAATGTTGCAGGAGGAAGTTTTCATTTTTGTCGCACTAAAACACTATTTTCCATCTTCTGAGTGTCAAAAAACATGGTGTTTTGTGAAGCAACCACCATATGAAAGTTTCAAAATGATACCACCCCATTTTTCAAAAATACTAGAAAACCTTCCAAGGGCAATGTCCAAACCGGGGTATCTTAAACCTTTTCGTTCACCCTTCGTGAAAACGACAAATTCCTGCTGAATTGGTAGGAAGTGGATCAGATTTAAACTACAGGTACATGATCTGATGCTCATGATTTTATTTTGAAAAAATAAATTTTAGGTTCACAATATGCTATTTCATTAGAGATCCACTGCAAGTTTAGCGAGGCTCAGCCCCGAGTTATGAAATTCATGCCAGCCGTTTTGACCATAATTTGAAACGAGCATATGAAATTCAAAAACGATCCAAACAATGTAAAACCTTCGCGTGGTGTACATTATGTGACATAGTTGCAAGATAAAATATCAAACCCTGAATTCTCCAAATATCTCAAAAAAAACTTCTCAGGAATGAGCTATCATGTTCGAGGTTTCATGGTTTTCAGCCCAAACGACCAATGTTATGGCTAGAATCATGTCATAGTTTATGATAATATGCCCATATTATATACCCATTTGCATCTTAGGATAGGAAACAATGTTGCAGAAAGTAGTTTTCCTTTTCGTTGCACCAAAAGGCCATTTTCCATTTTTCGAGTATAAAAACGGCGTGTTTTGTGAAGCAACCACCATATGAAAGTTTAAAAGTAGTACCACTCTATTTTTCAAAAATACTAGACAATCTTCCAAGGACAATGTCTCAATCAGAGTATATTAAACTTTTCCATCCATCCCCAAAGACAAATTCCTGCCAAATCGGTAGGAAGTCGGTCCGATTTTAATTACAAGTACATGATCTGTTGCTCATGATTTTTTCTAAAAATCATTTTTAGGTTAATATTATGCTATTTCATCAGATATCCACTACAAGTTTAGCCCCCCCCCCCCCAGCTAAGGATTTTTTAGAATTCTCAAATTCAATAAGAATTTTTTTATAGATATTTTGAAGATTTGAACACTATTAAATGAATCTTATTTAGAAAACCTTACAGTACACTATTAAAAAGACATCATGCATGATTAAAAATATGATAGGATGTCATGCTTGGATTCTTCTCATTTTTCTGATTGATTTCGATATATTATTTGTCGAATTTCGATTTACGGATTTCAAGATATGAATTATTCCATATTAAATTGAAAAGGGCAAAAATATATTCATTTTATTGTTATTTAAAGTCAAGATTATTACTAATTATTCATTTTTGTTTACTTAAATAATTGTTTTAAATTTTAAAAATAAAGATGTTTGACAATGGTTAATAGGATTGATATGGTAGTATTATCAACAAGGTCTAATTTTTTATATCGGAATCTCATCGGAAAGGAACAAAGAAGTTAAGCATGTTGGGCTGGTGTAGTATGAGAATAGTGACCGATTGGAAAGTTTGATCGGAGATTAAGTGTACTTAGAGTGAAAAAATACGCTTGTGAGATGAACGAGTCGAACAATTCAAAAAAAGAAAAGAAATAGATTTTTTTTGAAAACAATTTTAAAAACTAGGCCGTCGGCGTAGCCAAACGCCCGTTAGTTGTCTAGGTGGGGCCCATCTGGCTTATGCCGATGACAAATTATCCCTGCACCGACGAGGGATTACGCCGATGACAGTTGTCGACATAGCCTACACCGACGACATAATGGCCCTTTGCCGACGGCAACTGGCCGTCGGCGTAGCGATCTGTTCCTGTAGTGTGCAACAGCCGAAAAATAGCTCCCAATGAGGAATCGTAAACTGCTCGCATGCTCCGAACCGGCGCATTCGTGGTCCAAATTGAAGTCGTGATTTGGTCACGCGGACGGGCGATAGACTGATTCAGTGTCCTTCCTGGCATGCTTATGAGTGTAAATTTCCACTCCTTCCTAAATCCAACCCCTCGCGCCGCCTCTCTCTCGCGCTGCATACGGTCGCCTGAAAGAATATTTCATGGTTTCCTGTGTTTTGCGTGTTAGATAATAATACCGTAGAGTTTTCTCATGTGTGCTAAGTGTGCAGGGAAAAGTTATTGTGTTTAGGGGTCAGATTATCCGCCCCTAAGGGCTGGATAATCCGGCCTGACTCACTTGGCAAAGGCAGGCAGGACGCGTCCTCTGACTGGGGGTGTATTTTCCCCCAGAAATTTTGAAAAGGGGCGGATTTTCTTCCCCAGACCGGATAATCCGGCCCACGCCTTGGGCTGGATAATCCGGCCCCCAGGAAATGATCAAGGAAAACAAGGCGCGGCACTCTAACTAGGGGCAGATTTTCCCCCGGAAAATCCGAAGTGGAGCGGACTTTCTTCCCCTGACCGGATAATCCATCCCTCACCTTGGGCCGGATAATCTTGCCCCTAGAAGACAAGCAAGAGCTGGCTCGGCACGTCGCTCTGATTGAGGGCGGATTTTGTGCCGGATAATCCGAGTCTGGGGGCGGTGTTTTCCCCAGGCCGGATAATCCGGCCCTCACTTGGGCTGGATAATCCGGCCCCAAAGGCTCCAACGGCTCAGTTGGGACATGGGATAAAAGCCCCTTCATCCCCTTCGGTCAGAACTCTTGATTCATTCGAAAAAGACCAGACCTGTTGCAAGAGCTCTCTCTCTCTAGATCTCCCACTTCAACTACCTGAAGGCTTCGATCTTTGGGGGAATTGAAGGAGCAGACTACCTATATCGTCATCACGAATCAAGCGCATCAACTCCTCTCCACTCACTTGGAGAAATCCCCGATCTAGTATTCTCGTTAATATCTAGATCTTGTGTTTTGTTATTGATAACTTATTCTTATGGCAACTTGTTTTCATTACGAGAGCCTCCAATTTGGTTGTGGAGTTGTGCCCCGCTAGTTGTGTAAAGGCGCCGGTTCCCGCCTCGAAGGGTTCCTATAGTGGAAAGGTGGATCAGGCCTTTGGTGGCGGGATCCATCAAAGAACAGGGTGAGGCCTATTGTGGCGTGGTGGTCTTAGTACTGCCCACCCCTCCAACGCAGATGTACTTCCCTTAACAAGGAAGAAACTGCGGTAAAACAAATCTTGTGTCTCCGCGTGCTCTACTATGGTTTACTCGTTCATCTATCTCACTCGCATTTACTCGCTAGTAGTTAGGGTTGCATATAGGGAAATTCTACATAATAGTATATATAGAGAATTTACCTTTTGTGTCAAGCCTAAAATTGAAAAAGCATTAAATTTGAAGTAGCACCTATTCACCCCCCTCTAGGTGCCCATACGATCCATTTCAATTGGTATTAGAGCCCTGACTCTTTATTCAGGCTTAACCGCCTAAGAGAAGTATGGGTACTAAGGAAAATGGAAATGAGGCAGTGGACAAGGTCACAATGGATGACCTCAAGATGTTGGAAACAACCTTGTTGAAATCCTTTGAGACCAAGATGGAGGAGATGCAACAAATGATTGCTCGCCTCTCATCATCTACAACTCCATCTCCATCTTCCTCTGTGGCCACCACTCCTCTTTCCAAGGATAAGGCTCACGCCGGATCTAAGGAAGATGAAGTGGTAGGTGAAAAACATAATGGTTCCGCCTCCAAGAAGGTAAGTGGTAAGGAGGACTATAATGAGGTTCCTCATCTATATTCTCCCGACCCACCTATCCCTCATCCTCATATAAACAATAGGGGTGATCCACCCAAGCTTACTGCATCTTGATTTAATCAATGGCAATTCTTAATGAAATCACATGTATGCAGTTCGTCTATTGAGCTTTGGAGGATTATCGAAGATGGTCTTCATATTGGAGACCCCACCAACTTGACTAGGAGAGAAGTTGTGGATAGTCAACTAAATGCAACGACTCTCCACATGATTTAGCTCGGAGTGGGTCCCAAGGACATGCCCCACATTGAGCACTTCAACACCGCCAAATAAGCTTGGGATGCACTCACCGACCTATTTATTGGAAATGAAAGCATGAGAAGAAATAGGTATGATGCCCTTAGCAATGAAGTTGAAGGATTCTACATGTTGGATGGTGAAGACCATGAAGATATGTATAGAAGGCTCAAGGGAATTGCAACAACATTTAGAAAGCATGGATCCACTCACATTGATGATGCTTGGATAAAAAGGAAATATGTGAGTGCTCTAATGCCATTTGAGCCAACGGACTTGAAGAGCTTGCAAGGTAGACACAACTACCATCAAATGACTTCCAATGAAGTCATGCAAGAAATGGCGCCATTCAAGGTTGCAGCTAAGAACGCTGAGGATGCCCGTGCCTGGGCTATTGGAATGCAAAAAAGAGTCAATGTTGCTCTAAAGGAAAATGTTGTTGAACAAGATGAGGTTGAAAGAGGATACGAGGGTATCTCAATGGGTTGTCCCGAGGAAGTCAAGTGTGCTCATGGTGAGTACATGGCTTTCTATGCTAGGAATTTTTGGAAGGATCCAACCAAGGCCAAGTCAGAACTTGAGCGCAAGAATGGGTCAAGTGGAAGAAGAGAGAATGGCCCAAAACTGAGAACATACTACAATTGTGGAGATAGGTTACACTTTGTGGTTGAATGTCCATACCAAAATAGAGAAGACAATGGTGGCAGGCTCATCCTTAAAAAAAGTCCAAGGCACATCGAAAGAAGGCATTTATCAAAAAGAATGGTCCTTATAATAAGCAACCCAAGATTGTCTTGGTGGCACAAGAAGAATATTCCTATACAAGTGAAGACGAATAGGATGAAGATAGTTCTCGTGAGGTGGCTGCTATAGCCACCACATCTACCCCTTCATCACTCTTCGACTCTCCAAATGAAAACGTCATTAACAACAATGTCACTTATCTTATGGCAAGAGGGTCCGAGGTATCATCTTCTATTTCTTCATTTCCTAAGACTAACATAAATATGGATATGGATGATCATACTAGTCTTAAGATAAAAAAATAAGTTATTGCTTTGGACAATTTTTTCACCAACTTGCAAGGTGAGCATAAACTTCACTTAATGCTCTTATGATTCAACTTGCTCATTCTGAATCTCTTATCGAAGAAAATGGTAGAATTGAGAGAGAAGACACCTTAGAGATAGCCTCTTTGAAGAATGCCTTAGAAGAAGAAGAAGAAGAAGAAGAAGAAGAAGAGGAAGCTCGAGTATCCTTGGAGGAGAAACTCAAGTCAATTGAGGAATCCCATGAAGAGGTTGTTGCCAAGCTCATGAAAGAACGTGACAATGCTCTTGCTAAGGTAAAGAAACTAAAGAAAGAAAAGGTTGAATTTGGGTCTGCTCATGCTAGACTCTCAGAGAAGTCTGAGAAACTTGACATTGCTCACAAGGCATTGGAGAGTGAACATTCTACTCTAAATGAGTCTCGTGATCAACTCCAAACTCAATTGGACAAGTTTGATATGCCCATCACCTCCACTCTATCTTGTGGACATGAAGACATTGTTGAGGAAAATGCAAGGCTAAAAGAAGATCTTGTAAAGGGATCTCAACATAAAGGTAAAGAAGTCCTAGATAAGATGCTTAGCAAACAAAGGACAGACAATGGGAAAGAAGGTCTTAGTTATGTACCCAAGACAAAGAAGAAGAAGAAGAAGAAGAAGAGCAAAACTGCTCAACCAAATACAAGAACCACCTCTAATGACAAGACTAACTATGATGGTTTTGCAGGGGCTAATAATCCTAACTATGAGTTATATTGTGATTATTATGGTGATATTTATGCCAGTTATGTAGGTCCTTATGATAGTTACACTTCTTGGTCTACTTTGGTTCCCAAGACCCTTGTCACTAACATGAGCGAACCCATTGAAAAATGGGTACCTAAAACCAAGAAGTAACTTTCTTGCAGGGCTATGCTTCCGGTGGGTCTAAATGGGTACTCGATAGCGGGTGCACTAGTCATATGACCAGGAGCTATGGTGACAAGTCAAACCATGATCATCTCGGAGATGTGGCCAAACCATGATCACATAACTGTCTCCTATGGTGACAAGTCAAAATCTGAGGTATTGGGTCTTGGCAAAGTTGTGGTTTCTCACGATATCTCTCTCATGGATGTCATGCTTGTTGAGACCCTCGGTTACAATTTACTTTCAGTTCGTGCCCTTGGTAAGATGGGCTTTGCAGTTTTTATTGATGCTGATTTGGTGGTACTCTTATGGAGCAAGTCTCTAAAGGTCGCTTTCGTGGGATATGTAAAAAATGACCTGTACGTGGTGGACTTCTCGGGGAAAACCACTACAGGCCCGATGTGTCTTTTCGGAAAGGCCAACGCGGGCTGGCTATGGCATCGCTAACTAGCCCACGTCAATATGAGAACTTTGCAAAGTCTCCACAAGGGTGGCCACATCCTTGGACTAAAAGAAAATGTTTCATTTGCCAAAGATCGTGTTTGCAGGGCTTGTGTTGAAGGAAAAATGCATGATTCTCCCCATCGAAGGAAGACCATTATTTCATCAAAGAGGATTTTAGAGCTCCTCCACGTGGATCTATTTGGTCCTCCATCTCATGAAAGTCTCGGTGGGAAGAAATATTGCCTCGTGTTTGTTGACGATTACTTAAGATATACATGGGTCTATTTCTTCAAGTTGAAGAGCGAGACTCAACAAACGGTCATCGACTTCGCCAACGAAGTTCAACGTCAACACAATGTTCCTATTTTGGCAATAAGAAGTGATAATGGCTCTGAATTCAAGAACTACACCTTAAATGAATTTCTAAGTGAAGAGGGTATAAGACATCAATATTTTGCTGCATACACCCCTCAACAAAATGGTGTTGCCGAGAGGAAGAACCGGACCTTAATGGATATGGCCAGGTCTATGCTAGCTGAATTTAAGTCTCCTTATAACTTCTAGGCTGAAGCAATCTCTACCGTGTGCCATTCATCCAACCGGCTCTATCTCCGCAAAATCTTGGACAAGACTCCATATGAAATACTTACTGGTAACAAGCCAAACATCTCCTACTTCTGGGTATTTGGTTGTAAGTGTTTCTTTCTCATTAAAGGATTTCATTTATCAAAATTTGAGTCTAAGGCTTTAGAAGGAATTTTTGTTGATTATGGTGCCGCATACCACACTTATAGAGTCTACAATAATCTCTCCGGAACTATTGTAGAATCTTGTAGTGTGGTGTTCGAGGAAAATGATGGCTCCCGTGCGGGGCGAGTTGATGTTTGTGATGCAGATGTTGAAATACCCCAAGATGCCATAAGAAGAATGGGCGTGAATTTTTCCACCCCATTGAGCAACCCCTTGTGGCGGATCGGGGAGGATAATGTGTTGGAGATATGCCCAAGAGGCAATAATAAAAGTGATTATTATTATATCTTTGTGTTTATGATGAATGTTTACATCCCATGCTATAATTGTATTATTAGGAAACACTAATACATGTGTGTTTTGTAAACATAAGAGAGTCTTGCTGAACTAGCTTGTTGATTAATTGATGATCATGGTTTCCTGATCATGGACATTGGGATGTGATTAATAACAAGGTTATATCATTAGGAGAATGATGTGATGGACACACACCCATAGTAAGCGTAGCATAAGATCAAGTCATTAAGTTCGTATTGCTATAAGCTTTCAAATACATAGTAACCTAATCCTTCGACCATGAGGTTATGTTAATCACCATCACCGGATGGATACTTTGATGACATCAAACGCCGCTTCGTAACTGGGTGGTTATAAAAGTGTCATTGGGTATTCTGAAAGTATGTGTTGAAGCGCATGAACCAAGATTGGGATTTGTCCATCCATATGACGGATAGATATGCTCTGGGCCCTCTCGGTGGAATGTCATCTATTTAGCTTGCAAGCATGTGACTAGGTCACAAGGGATGACATATCACGGAACGAGTAAAGAGTACTTATCAGTAACGAGGTAGAACTAGGTATGGAGATACCGACGATCAAACCTCGGATAAGTATAGTATCACGAGATAAAGGGAATTGGTTTCGTATGTAAGTGGTTCAATCGATCACGAAGTCATCGTTGAGTATGTGGGAGCCATTATGGATCTCCAGGTCCCGCTGATGGTTATTGATAGGAGATGTGTCTCTATCATGTCTGCATATTCACGAACCGTAGGGTGACACACTTAAGGTTCGAAGTTGTTTTAAGTAGATATGGAATATGTGTTGGAGACCGAATGTTGTTCGGAGTCTCGGAATGGATCCGGGACATCACGAGGAGATCCGGAATGGTCCGGAGAATAAGATTCATATATAGGGGATCATTTTCTAAGTTAGGAAATGTTCCGGAGTGTTTGTATGAGGATTCTAGAAGGTTTCGGAATGTTCCGGAAGGTTCTAGAAGATATCTTGGAGTTTGCTTGAAAATCAAGATAGGGATCAAGGAGTCCTGGTGGGTCAAGACTAGGAGTCGTGGGGGAGGAGGACTCCTCCCCCCAGTCCCCAATCCGCCGGCCTAGAAGGGAGGGGAGTCCTACAAGGACTCCCCCTCCCCAGGCGCCCTCCCTTATTTAAATAGAGGGGCAGGGGCGCCCCCTCCTCCCTTTCTCTCATAACTCCAATCTCTGCCGCCTCTCTCCTCCACCTTTCTTCTGCACAGGCATAGGTGAAGCCCTGCAGAATTCTCTACTCCACCACCACGACCACGCCGTCGTGCTGCTGGGATTCCGTGGAGAAGATCTACTACCTCCGCTGCTCGCTAGAACGGGGAGAGGAAGGTCTGCTTCGACTCCGCACGTGTGACCGACTGCGGAAGCGCTGCCGAATCGCGGCGTCGGAAGGATCGTCAACTTGACCGACTGCGGAAGCGCTGTTGGAACGCGACGCCGGAAGGATCGTCCACACGATCTTGAGATCGGCAAGTGATCGACTACATCAACCACGAGATCTAATCTCGTTAATGCTTTCGGATCTATGAGGGTTAGTTCCTATCTATCTCGTTGCTCATGTCTAATAGATTAGATCTTGGCTTTTATCTAGATTAGATCTAGGTTTTGTTCGTTCTTGCGGTAGAATTTTTTTTTTCCATGCTAGGAACCCATCAGTGGTATCAGAGCCGTATCTATGCGTAGATCTGTTGCACGAGTAGAACACAATGTTTTTGTGGGCGTTGATGCTTTTGTTGTCGGTGTCTTAGCATGTACTTTGCATCTTGCGGCATGGTGGGATGAAGCGGCTCGGGCTAACATTACATGTCATCGCACATGAGACTTGCTCCACGCTTGACGTGCAACTTGCTTTGCACAAGTGGCTTTGCGGGTGTCTGTCTCTCCCACCATAGTTAAGATTCAATTTAC
This sequence comes from Avena eriantha, assembly GCA_910589775.1. Lineage (NCBI taxonomy): Eukaryota > Viridiplantae > Streptophyta > Magnoliopsida > Poales > Poaceae > Avena > Avena eriantha. The sequence goes on from OU342745.1 coordinate 357,662,769, forward strand.
AATGAGCATCTTGACAACACTTGTATCAACGTTGTGGTTCTTGTTCGTAGGTAAGATCGGTCTTATGCGAAAGCCCCAAACCACGTAAAACTTGCAAAGAAAATTAGAGGCGTCTAACTTGTTTTTGCAGGGGTTTTGTGATGTGATATGGCCATCATGTGATTGTGATTGTATTTGATGTATGCAATAATCCTTGTTGTAATATGGCAAACGGCAGGAGTCTAATGGTTGTCTTTAATTCTGTTAAGACCTGCGTGTCTATTCATCTTGTAATAGCTTTATTCCAAGTAGTTGTAATAGTTGCTAGTGATGATGGACAACCATGAAGCGGCGCCACTGACCTTGACGCAATGCTGGTGATGATGGAGATCATGTTCGTGCTTTGGAGATGGAGATCAAAGGCGCAAGAAGAAAGGGCCATATCATATCACACTAATTATGAATTGCCTGTGATGTTAATCCTTTATGCATCTTGTATTGCTTAGATCGCGACGGTAGCATTATAAGATGATCCCTCTCACTAAATATCAAGTAATAAAGTGTTCACCCTTAGTTGGCACAGTTGCTAAGACTCGTCGTTTCGAAGCATCTCGTGATGATCGGATGTGATAGATTCTACGTGTGCATACAACGGATGCAAGCTAGATTTGCACATGCGGAAACTAAGGTTGTCTTGACGAGCCTAGCATGTACAGACATGGTCTCGGAACACGGAATACCGAAAGGTGGAGCATGAGTCATATAAATGATATGATGAACATGAAGATTATTCGCCGATGAAACTACATCTTCTCTCGTGAAGATCGGACTTGGTGTAGTGGACTTGGTTCGTGTAATCACTAAGACAATGTGAGGGATGTTGTTTTGAGTGGGAGTTCACCTAGTTAGTTTAAGAATTAAATTTGAACTCAATTTGTCATAAACTTAGTCTAAACTACTTGCAAATTGTTGTAGATTATGGCAACCCCCTCCATCAATTTCAATGCGTTCCTAGAGAAAGAAAAGCTTAAAAACAATGGAAGCAATTTCACGGACTGGTTCCGTGGACTGAAGATCGTCCTCAGGGCTGGTCAGTTGACCTATGTGCTCGATGCACCGCTAGGTGACCCACCTGCAGATAATGCCACCGATGACGAAAAGAATGTTTTCGCCACTCAGAAGAATCATTACTCCACAGTTCAGTGTGCCATCCTGTACGGTTTAGAAGCGGAGCTCCAACAGTGTTTTGAGCACCACGACCCGTTCGAGATCATTAAGGAGCACAGGCTAATTTTTGAGACTCGCGCGACCATGGAGAGCTATGAGGCCTCCGAAAAGTTCTTTAACTGTAAGATGGAAGAGGGAAGCTCCGTTAGCGAGCACGTGCTCACCATGTCTGGGTACGCTAAGAAGCTCCAAGAGTTGGGAATATCGATTCCTAATGAATTGGGGATTCACCGTCTCCTTCAATCACTGCCACCAAGTTACAAGAACTTTGTGATGAACTACAACATGCACTGCATGAACAAGACGTTGCCTGAACTGTCGTCCATGCTGAAAACTGCTGAAGTGGAGATCAAGAAGGAGCACCAAGTGTTGATGGTCAATAAGACCACCAATTTCAAGAAATGGGGCAAGCCTAAGAACAAGGGCAACTTCAAGAAGGACGGCAAGAAAGCTACCGCACCTACTAAGAAGCCCAAGGCTGGTCCTAAGCCTGAAACTGAGTGCTTCTACTGCAAAGGTGCTGGTCACTGGAAGCGTAACTGCCCCAAGTACCTGGCGGATCTGAAGAACGGCAACATCAAGAAGAAAGGTATATTTGATATATGTGTTATAGATGTGTATCTCACTAGTAATCGTAGTAGTGCCTGGGTATTTGATACTGGTTCGGTTGCTCATATTTGTAACTCGAAACAGGAGCTGCGGAATAAACGAAGACTTGCAAGAGACGAGGTGACGATGCGCGTTGGAAATGGCTCCAAGGTTGATGTGATCGCCGTCGGCACGCTCCCTCTACATCTACCTTCGGGATTAGTTTTAAATTTAAATAATTGTTATTTGGTGCCTGTGTTAAGCATGAACATTATATCTAGATCCTGTTTATTGCGAGACGGTTACCTTTAAGTCCGAGAATAAAGGTTGTTCGATTTATATGAGTAATATCTTTTATGGTAATGCACCTGAGATGAATGGTTTATTCTTACTGAATCTCGATAGTAGTGATACACATGTTCACAACATAGATGCTAAACGAATAAAATTGAATGATAATTCTACATACATGTGGCACTGTCGTCTTGGTCACATTGGAGTGAAGCGTATGAAGAAACTCCATTCTGATGGACTTCTTGAATCACTTGATTTTGAATCACTTGAAAGATGCGAAGCATGTCTAATGGGAAAAATGACTAAGACTCCATTCTCTGGTACAATGGAGCGAGCTACAGACTTATTGGAAATAATACATACCGATGTGTGCGGTCCAATGAGTGTAGCATCGCGTGGTGGATATCGTTATGTTCTCACTTTCACGGATGACTTGAGTAGATATGGGTATGTCTACTTTATGAAACATAAGTCCGAAACTTTCGAGAAGTTTAAGGAATTTCAAAGTGAAGTGGAAAATCATCGTAACAAGAAGATTAAGTTTCTGCATTCTGATCGCGGAGGTGAATATCTGAGTTATGAGTTTGGCATGCATTTAAAGAAATGTGGAATACTTTCACAGTTGACACCACCGGGAACACCACAGCGTAATGGTGTGTCCGAACGTCGTAATCGAACTCTCTTAGATATGGTTTGGTCTATGATGTCTCTTACAGATTTACCGTTATCATTTTGGGGCTATGCATTAGAGACAGCCGCATTCACTTTAAATAGGGCACCATCTAAATCCGTTGAAACGACACCATACGAATTGTGGTTTGGTAAGAAACCTAAGTTGTCGTTCCTTAAAGTTTGGGGTTGCGAGGCATATGTAAAGAAGTTACAACCTGATAAGCCAGAACCCAAAGCGGAGAAATGCGTCTTCATAGGATATCCTAAAGAAACAATTGGGTATACCTTCTATCATAGATCCGAAGGCAAAGTTTTTGTTCCAAAGAATGGATCCTTTCTTGAGAAGGAGTTTCTCTCGAAAGAGGTGACTGGAAGGAAAGTAGAACTCGATGAGGTTATTGAACCTTCTCTCGGATTTGAGAGTAGCGCAGCACCGGAAGATGTTTTTGTGCCGCTTGCACCAATTGAAGAGGAAGCTAATGATAATGATCATGAAACTTCAAACGAAGTTACTGCTGAACCTCGCAGGTCAACGAGGGTTCGTACCACTCCTGATTGGTATGACTCTGCCTTGAACGTCATGTTGGTGGACAACACTGATGACCCTGCGACATATGAAGAAGCTATGGTGAGCCCAGATTCCGACAAATGGCTAGAAGCCATGAAATCCGAAATGGGATCCATGTACGAAAACCAAGTGTGGACTTTGGTGGACTTACCGGATGGACGTAAGGCTGTCGAGAACAAATGGATTTTCAAGAGAAAAACAGATGCTGATGGTAATGTTACCGTCTATAAAGCTCGACTTGTCGCGAAAGGGTTCCGACAAATTCAAGGAGTTGACTATGATGAGACTTTCTCACCAGTAGCGAAGCTAAAGTCTGTGAGGATTTTGTTAGCAATTGCTGCACATTTCGATTATGAGATTTGGCAGATGGATGTCAAAACTGCGTTCCTTAATGGTGACATTGAGGAAGAGTTGTATATGGTACAACCCAAGGGTTTTGTCGATCCTAAAGATTCTGACAAGGTATGCAAACTTCAGCGCTCCATTTATGGACTGAAGCAAGCATCCCGGAGTTGGAATCAACGTTTTGATAAAGTAATCAAAAACTTTGGATTTATACAAACTTATGGAGAAGCTTGTATTTACAAGAAAGTGAGTGGGAGCTCTGTAGCATTCCTAGTACTATATGTAGATGACATATTGTTGATTGGGAATGATAGAGAACTTCTTAATAGCGTCAAAACCTATTTGAATAATAGTTTTTCAATGAAGGATCTTGGCGAAACGGCATACATTCTAGGCATCAAGATTTATAGAGATAGATCAAGACGCCTAATAGCACTTTCACAAAGTACATACCTGGACAAAGTTCTAAAGAAGTTTAGAATGGAAGATAGCAAGAAAGGGTTCGTGCCCATGTTGTCAGGTAAGACCTTGAGTAAAACTCAAAGTCCAGCTACGGCAGAAGATAGAGAAAAAATGAATAATATTCCCTATGCCTCGGCCATAGGTTCTATCATGTATGCCATGCTGTGTACAAGACCGGATATAGCACATGCTGTTAGTTTGATTAGCAGATATCAAAGTGATCCTGGAATGGAGCACTGGACAGCGGTCAAGAATATCCTAAAGTACCTAAATAGGACTAAGGATATGGTTCTTTCTTATGGAGGTGATGAACAGCTTGTTGTAAACGGTTACACCGATGCTAGTTGGAACACCGATCCGGATGACTCGAAGTCACAGTCGGGATACGTATTTATTTTAAATGGTGCTGCAGTGAGCTGGAGGAGTGCGAAGCAAAGCGTTGTGGCAAAATCTTCAACTGAATCGGAATACATAGCTGCTTCGGAGGCTGCACAAGAAGCCGTTTGGATGAAGGAATTCATTACTGAACTTGGCGTGGTTCCCAGTGCGTTGGACCCGATGGCCATCTACTGTGACAACACAGGTGCCATAGCTAATGCGCAGGAGCCAAGGTCACATAGCAAGCTGAAGCACATCAAGCTACGTTTTTACGCTATTCGCGAGTATGTCCGAGATGGTGACATAAAGATTTGCAAAGTACATACTGATCTAAATGTGGCAGATTCGTTGACTAAACCTCTCCCTAGGGCAAAGCATGACCAACACCAGAACACCATGGGTGTTCGGTATATTACCATGTAATCTAGATTATTGACTCTAGTGCAAGTGGGAGACTGTTGGAGATATGCCCAAGAGGCAATAATAAAAGTGATTATTATTATATCTTTGTGTTTATGATGAATGTTTACATCCCATGCTATAATTGTATTATTAGGAAACACTAATACATGTGTGTTTTGTAAACATAAGAGAGTCCCTAGTAAGCCTCTTGTTGAACTAGCTTGATGATTAATTGATGATCATGGTTTCCTGATCATGGACATTGGGATTTGATTAATAACAAGGTTATATCATTAGGAGAATGATGTGATGGACACACACCCATAGTAAGCGTAGCATAAGATCAAGTCATTAAGTTCGTATTGCTGTAAGCTTTCAAATACATAGTACCCTAATCCTTCGACCATGATGTTATGTTAATCACCATCACCGGATGGATACTTTGATGACATCAAACGCCGCTTCGTAACTTGGTGGTTATAAAAGTGTCATTGGGTATTCTGAAAGTATGTGTTGAAGCGCATGAACCAAGATTGGGATTTGTCCATCCATATGACGGATAGATATGCTCTGGGCCCTCTCGGTGGAATGTCATCTAGTTAGCTTACAAGCATGTGACTAGGTCACAAGGGATGACATATCACGGAACGAGTAAAGAGTACTTATCAGTAACGAGGTAGAACTAGGTATGGAGATACCGACGATCAAACCTCGGATAAGTATAGTATCGCGAGATAAAGGGAATTGGTTTCGTATGTAAGTGGTTCAATCGATCGCGAAGTCATCGTTGAGTATGTGGGAGCCATTATGGATCTCCAGGTCCCGCTGATGGTTATTGATAGGAGATGTGTCTCTATCATGTCTGCATATTCACGAACCATAGGGTGACACACTTAAGGTTCGAAGTTGTTTTAAGTAGATATGGAATATGTGTTGGAGACCGAATGTTGTTCAGAGTCTCGGAATGGATCCGGGACATCACGAGGAGATCCGGAATGGTCCGGAGAATAAGATTCATATATAGGGGATCATTTTCTGAGTTAGGAAATGTTCCGGAGTGTTTGTATGAGGATTCTAGAAGGTTTCGGAATGTTCCGGAAGGTTCTAGAAGATATCTTGGAGTTTGCTTGAAAATCAAGATAGGGATCAAGGAGTCCTGGTGGGTCAAGACTAGGAGTCGTGGGGGAGGAGGACTCCTCCCCCCAGTCCCCAATCCGCCGGCCTAGAAGGGAGGGGAGTCCTACAAGGACTCCCCCTCCCCAGGCGCCCTCCCTTCTTTAAATAGAGGGGCAGGGGCGCCCCCTCCTCCCTTTCTCTCATAACTCCAATCTCTGCCGCCTCTCTCCTCCACCTTTCTTCTGCACAGGCATAGGCGAAGCCCTGCAGAATTCTCTACTCCACCACCACCATGCCGTCGTGCTGCTGGGATTCCGTGGAGAAGATCTACTACCTCCGCTGCTCGCTGGAACGGGGAGAGGAAGGTCTGCTTCGACTCCGCACGTGTGACCGACTACGGAAGCGCTGCCGAATCGCGGCGCTGGAAGGATCGTCAACTTGACCGACTGCGGAAGCGCTGCTGGAACGCGACGCCGGAAGGATCGTCCACACGATCTTGAGATCGGCAAATGATCGACTACATCAACCACGAGATCTAATCTCGTTAACACTTTCGGATCTACGAGGGTTAGTTCCTATCTATCTCGTTGCTCATGTCTAATAGATTAGATCTTGGCTTTTATCTAGATTAGATCTAGGTTTTTGTTCGTTCTTGCGGTAGAAATTTTTTGTTTTCCATGCTACGAACCCATCATAATGCTCTACTCAAGTGGAGCCCTCATCGACACAAGCTCAACATACTCCAACCATTGGAGAAACTTCTACACCAACCACACAAAATGCTAAAGATCAAAATGCTCCTGAAAGCTCCATGCCGAAATATTCGGTGGACACCGAATTATCCGTCCACTCTCTAGTTCGAGCAAGATCTAGTCCAGCACCCGAAGATGTTTCAGGTTTTCCCAGGCCGGATTATCCGGCCTCACCCTCGGCTGGATTATCCGGCTCTGAAACTCCTGAAGAGAAGCAGACTCCTGTTACGGCTGCTGATCAACATCAAGGGCAAAGTTCTTCATCTCCTACTACTGCTAATCAAGCTACAGATCAAGGCCAAGTCAATGATTCCAATGAAGACTCAAATGATGAATTTATTCCCCTAAGAGACAACAAGCTAATTGAACTTTGTCACAAAGCTCATGCAGATAGGAACCTTGAGTTAAGGGTCACACTCTTGACAAAGTTGTAGGTGATATTTGACGAAGGGTATCCACAAGAAGGGAGTTTTCAAGCTTCGGAGAGCATCAAGCTCACATCTCAATGGTGGAACCCAAGAAAGTGTTTGAAGCTCTTGAAGATCCAGACTGGGTTGTTGCTATGCATGAAGAGTTGAATAACTTTGATTGTAACAAGGTTTGGAAATTAGTAAAGAAGCCGAAGGATTGCCGCAATGTTATTGGTACAAAATGGATATTTAAAAACAATCAAGATGAGAATGGTATTGTTGTGAGGAACAAGGCAAGACTCGTGGCACAAGGCTATTCCCAAGTTGAGGGCATTGACTTCGGCGATACTTATGCTCCTGTGGCTCGTCTTGAGTCCATCCATATCCTTCTTGCTTATGCTGCTCATAATAATTTTAAATTACAGCAAATGGATGTTAAGAGTGATTTTCTTAATGGTCCTCTACATGAGTTGGTATATGTAAAGCAACCCCCGGGATTTGAGGATCCTAACTTCCCGAACCATGTCTACAAACTCGATAAGGCACTCTATGGCCTTAAACAAGCCCCACATGCACGTTATGAGCACCTTAAAAAGCTTTTGTTAGGCCGTGGCTTTGAAGTTGGGCAAATCGATCCCACTCTTTTTACTAAGGAGGTTAAGGGGGAGCTCTTCGTATGCCAACTATATGTAGACGACATTATCTTTGGCTCTACTAATAAAGCTTTTAATGATGAACTTTCAAAGCTTATGACTGATAGGTTTGAGATGTCTATGATGGGGGAGTTATGGTTCTTCTTGGATTCGAGATCAAACAACTTAGAGAAGGAACCTTCATCAATCAAGCAAAATACATCCAAGACATGCTCAAGAGATTCAAGATGACGGATCTTAAAGGCGTCGCCACTCCGATGCAAACAAAATGTCACCTTGAACTTAATCCTAATGGTAAATATGTGGACCAAAAGGTATACCGGTCCATGATCGGCTCTCTTCTTTACCTCTATGCATCTAGACCTGATATTGTGTTGAGTGTAGGTGTGTGTGCAAGGTATCAATCGTCTCCTAAAGAAAGCCACTTAGTGGCGGTCAAGAGGATCTTCCGATATTAGGTTCATTCCCCTAATTTTGGTCTACGGTATCCCAAGGGCTCCAATTTCTCTCTATGTGGTTATACTGATTCAGATTGGGCTGGTGATAAGGATGATCAGAAATCAACTTCTGGAGCTTGTCAGTTCTTGGAAAGGTCTCTAGTATGTTGGTCTTCTAAAAAGAAGAATTGTATATCTCTCTCCACCGCCGAAGCTGAATATGTTGCTGCTGCTAGTGCCTGTACTCAGTTATTATGGATGAGGCAAACTTTAAAGGAATACGGTGTCAATTGTGACAAAGTGCCTCTTTTATGTGATAATGAAAGTGCAATCAAAATTGTGTACAATCCAGTACAGCAAACAAGGACGAAGCATATTGAGATTCGGAATCATTTTATTCGGGACCATGTGGCTCGAGGCGATATTGATCTATCCTTTGTAAGCACGAAGAACCAACTTGCTGATATATTCACGAAGCCACTTGATGAAGCAAGGTTTTGTTTCTTGAGGAATGAGCAAAATATCGTTGATTCAAGGAGCTTGTCTTGATTACCCATGCACTCACTCTTACATCTCAGTCTTATTTGGTCTAGGTGTGGGCATGGATATAGGGGGAGTGTGGTCCTAATTGATTGGGCTAACCCTCCCCCTAATGCCAAAAGCAAGTCAAATGATTTCTCTTTATATCATTTCGTGATATGTGAGCTTATTGATGAGTATTGGTCATGAACCCAAGATATATCTTCACAATTTCATACCATGCACTCCAACAAGGTGGCCTCGGCCATCGCCCTCTTTCATGAGAAGAGTTGGATTTCTGTGGATCTTTTTGGTTGTTTTTCTCATCTCATGTTTTTATGGGAATCACACTCAATCTTGGCCTTCAGTTGATTTGATTCTTGCAATTTTGAATGTGTAGTACCATCTCAGTTTGGTTCTCTTAATCCCAAGCCTTTCCCTACCCCTGAGCCATATTTTCTTGCACCTATTTCCTTCTACGGCCACTGCTGATGATGAGGATGATGACATCGAGGAGCTTGAGGATGAGGACGAGGACGACGATGATGACTACGAGTGATCCCTTGGGGCGCTAGCATCGTTCTTCTTCCTTTTGGGCGTTTCGATGCCAAAGGGGGAGAAGTAGTTCTATTAGGTCTTCGTGGATTTATAATGGGTCGGGCACAAGCATTTGCACTTTAGCTTTTCGGTCTTTCTCTCACTTGTGCGCATTTAGCGTTGAACTTTTATTTGTGATTTGTGCTAGAATACATATCCTACACGTGTTTGTATAGATGTAGGATACGTATGCGTGCGTATTCCTTGTATATATGTCTGTGTTGTATGCAACCAGGACTCCTTGTAATGCTCTTATATAATGAGCAATATAAGGCCACATAATGTGTGGTTTCCCCTATCTTACATGGTATCAGACGCAAAACCCTAACCGGACCTGTGCCTCCTCCTGCTTCCGCTGCCGCCGCAGCAGCCGATCTCGGCGCCCGACCTCTACAAACCACCCACCTCTCCCCTTCTAGCCTTGCCGCCCCTCTGCAATGGGTGACGACGCCGCACGGATCGTGCAAGTCGCGAAGCAAAAAAGAAGACCGCGAGGCCCGAGAAGCTACTGACGCCCAGTCGAAGCTCACCCTTGCCACCGGCCACTCCTCCAGCGCGGGGGCCTTCTCGCTCACCTCGTTGCATTCCCAAGTCATCGGCCTCCACTCCATCAAGGGGCATGTCCCCGTCGAGCTGGCCCTCGACACTAGCATTCATCGCCAATGGCGCACCTTCTTCCGCGCTGCCCTCCGCAAGTATGCGCTGCTCGACACGTCGACGCCCCTGCTCCGTCCGTTCTGACTCCGGAGTGGGATCTCTTGGATGCCATGGTCGTCTCCTGGCTCTACGGGTCCGTGTCCCTCGGCCTCCTCGACACCATCATGACACCGGGCGAAGACCCCCTTGCTGTTGAGCTATGGACAAGCATCAATAGGCTCTTCAACGACCACAAGATCAAACGCAAGCTCCACCTCTCCACCTAGCTAGGCGAGATCAAGATGGGTGAGATGAACATGACCGAGTACTTGAACAAGATCAAGGCCCTCGCCGACGGTCTCGCGGATCTCGGCTCCCCGGAAAACGACGCCAAGCTGGTCATCCACTGCCTCAACGGACTTTCCAAGCAATACGAGGGCGCCACCGATCTCATCTCCCTCATGCCCGACATCTCGTTTGAGAAGTGTCGTTCTCTTCTCGCGCTCCAAGACGTGAAGCGCAAGAATCGTTGCTCTCGCAATGGCAACAGCGACACGGCCCTCTACTCCAACGCCTCCACTGCCCCCAACACCGGACGGGGCAACGGTGGCAAGGGCAAGAAAAAGAAGAAGGCCACAACAGACGCTGCCAAGGACACCGCCATCATCCAAGATGGCCCGTCGTCACACCTCTAGAGGCTGCTCCTCCAACCTGGCCCACGCCGCTCCTGTCCTGGAACAGCGCGATCCAGATGTGGCCATACGGCCCTGGTATGCAGGCTCGACCCCCCAACTACATGCACCACCCCCCGCCCCCCCCAGCACGCCTTCTACGCGCAAGGGCCCTACACCGTGTCGCACGCCTATGGCTACGTCTATGACTACGGCGGCTATGCTCCTCAGGCTCCTGCATATGGGCTCAACGCTGCACCCCCGTCATCACTGGCTTCATCGCTGCCTCATGGGACCAGTCTGCGCTGATGAATCAGTTCCATACGATGGGCCTTCAAGCGCCCACCACCGATTGGGTCATGTACACTGGTGCTACCTCCCACTTCGCATCGAACCCCGGTATGCTCACCTCCATGTCTCCTCCTTCTTCTTCCTCTCATGCTGTCGTTGTCGGTAACGGTTCAACCCTTTCGATCACCACTACCGGGCATGCACGTTTTCCTATTTCTACTCCCTCGCGTCCTCTTCATCTCTGCAATGTCTTAGTAGCTCCCGATATAGTCAAAAACATCTTGTCCGTTCGTCAATTCACCAATGATAATCGTGTTTCCGTTGAATTTGACCCTATTGGTTTTTCTGTGAGGGACCTTCTAACCAGGACTGAGATTCTTAGATGCAATAGTCCTAGAGCCCTCTACCCTGTCAGCACCTCCTCCCCTAGCCTCCCACACGCCTTCCTCGTAGTCGACCCTGCTATGTGGCATCAGCGCCTTTGGACACCCTGAACGGCCGGTCATGGAGTCATTAGCTCGCTCCTGCATTATTCCTAGGGATAAAAATAAATCTAGTTTGTGTCATGCTTGTCAATTAGGTCGCCATGTTCATCTACCTTTTTCTTCTACCAATTGTGTAACACATTCTCCGTTTCAACTTATACATTGTGATTTGTGGACATCTCCTTTAGATAGTATTTCTAGCTTTAAGTATTATCTCGTTTGTCTCGATGATTTCACTCAATACGCTTGGGTTTATCCTTTATGTGCCAAGTCAGAAGCCTTCTCACACTTGTCGTCCCTCCACGCCTTAGCCCAAACTCAGTTTCATGCACCCTTGAAAGCCATCCAGTGTGACAATGGTCATGAGTTCGATAATTCCTCCCTACAATCGTTTGCCCAACTCCATGGGATAACACTCCGCTTCTCATGTCCCTATACTTCACAACAAAATGGTAAAACCGATAGAATTATCCGCACCCTTAACAACATCACTCGCATGCTTCTAATTCAAGCTAGCATGCCACCTCGCTTCTGGGCCAAGGCTCTCCATACAGCCATGCTATTGCACAATCGGCTGCCTTCCAAGGCCATCGCAGGTCGCGTGCCTTTTCAAGCCCTTCATGGTGTCTGACACATTGCAAACGTATCTATAATTTTTGATGTTCCATGCTTGTTTAGTATCTACTTTGCTTTGCTTTGTAAACACTTTGAGGTATTTTTATATGTTTTCTGGGACTAACCTATTAACAAGATGCCACAATGCCAGCTACCTGTTTTCTTCTGTTTTTGGTTCCAGAAAAGGCAGAAAATCAATATTCTCGGAATTGGGCCGGACAAAAGGCAAAGTTGATATTTTACCGGAAGCCACATGGAGTCCGAAGGAGAGATGAAGGGGGGCCACAGGGCGGCCACACCACCCCTTGGCACGGGCAGCCCTAGGCCGCGCCAGGGCATGGTGTGGGCCCCCTGGCCGGCCACCGACCTTGCCCCTTCGCCTATAAGAAGCCCCAGGACGAAAACCCTAAATCGAACAGCCTCCAGCCACAAAAAGTTCCGCAGCGCCGCCGCCACTGAAGGGGAGATTCAGGGGACAAAAATTCTCTGTTCCGGCACCCTGCCGGGAAGGGGAAGTGCCACCGGAGCCATCTCCATCGATCTCCACCACCATCTCCATCGCCGTTGCTGATTCCCATGATGATGAGAGAGTAGTTCTTCCTCGAGGCTAAGGGTTCTACCGGTAGTTATGTGTTCATCTCTCTCTATGCATGATCATATTGTGATCATGAGCTTTGTAATCAAGTAGATCTACCTTGCTACTCAAGTGCTTTAATAGATCTCTGCTCTCCCCATGTGTGTGAAAGTGACAGGGTGCACACCATGGTGGCACTTAGGCTGGAGATTAAAAATACTTGTTATGAGTTATATTTGGAGTTTGATGTTTCTATGAAATTGTGGTGTTTGTTGGAACCATCTAGTGCTCAAGGTGACAGTGTGGGGTTATCTAGATGGGGAAAGCGAACTTTGAGGTGTGCTGTTATAGCCCTACCATGGATTAGAGTGTCGAACCGGAGAGTATTTTAGAGTAGTATCATTAAGATAAGATATTTATATGAGAGTGTTCACTAGTGAAAGTATGATCCCTAGGCCTTGTTTCTAAGCATTGAAACACCGTTTGCAACTAGATCTGTTACATGTTTTCTTGCTTCCATCTAGTCTTTTCCTACCCGTCAAGCTCTTTTCTGGCACCATTGTCTTATATCTATACCACTTGTATTTTACTATCTCTTCGCTGAACTAGTGAACCTATACACCTGACAAGTGTATTGGGTGTGTTGGGGACACAAGATACTTCTTGTATCTTGATTGCAGGGTTGCTTGAGAGGGGTTACCTTTGACCACTTCCTCCCTGAGTTCGATAAACCTTGGGTGATCCACTTAAGGGAAACTTGCTACTGTTCTACAAACCTCTACACTTGGAGGCCCAACAATTGTCTATAAGAATAGAAGTGCGTAGACATCAAGCTATTTTCTAGCGCCGTTGCCGGGGAGGTAAGGTAAAAGGTACTCACATCCTCCGGTGTGAGTGCTTGAAGTTATTTCCTTTAGATTCTGCAATTTTGTCTTTTTGTTTCTTGTTTTCACTAGTTAGGCTTAATGGAAAACAACAACTAAATTAGAGAGCTTTTTAGTATTTTTCCTAATGTAGAACATGAATTGTCTGAAAAGAAAATTAAAAAACCCATGGAACTTTCTTTGCATGCTAATAACAATGTTATTAGTATGAATCTTTTGAACACCTTTGTTACTAATGCTATGGAAACATCTAAGCTTGGGGAAGTTAGTTTTTATGCAAAATGATCTTTTTAATTCCCCAGCTTTAAAGAAGAAAATTCGCTCTGTTGATACTTTATCTCCCATATGTGGTAATTCTAATGATACTTGTGATATTTTAAATCCATATACTGAAAGCATCTCTTTTAAAATACCTATAAAAATTGTTGAACATGTTATGAACAACTGTTATTTGGGAGATGGAACTGTCCATCCTGGTGATCATTTACTCTTTATACACGAATTATGCGAGTTGTTCAAGTGTGCAGATATTTCAATGAACCAAGTTAAGAGGAAGCTATTCCCTTTTTCACTTAAGGGCAAAGAAAGGGAGTGGTATGAGCTACTAGATGATCATCATCATTTGGAGTGGAAGGAACTTGAATCTCTCTTTTACTCTAAATGTTATCCTCCTCATGAAATTCATAAAGATAGGAATTACATTTATAATTTTCATCCACATGATGGAGAAAGTATTTCCCAAGCATGGGGTAGATTGAAGTCACTAATGCTCAAATGTCCCATTCATGAGCTCCCTAGTAATATTGTTATTAATAATTTTTATGCAAGGCTTTCAGGACATTACAAGGACTATCTAGATACATGTTTAGAGGGATCCTTCACAAGTAAGGAGCTCAAATCTAAGTGGGATCTTCTTGAAACAATTCAAAGCAATACCGAAGATTGGGATACCGACAAAGGTAAAGAACCAGGTATAAACTATGAGTATGACTACATTAAGTCTTTCGCTGAAACTGCTGATTTTCAAGAGCTTAGTGCTAAATATGGTCTTAATCCTCAAATTCTTGTTGATTGTTTTAGAGCCTTTGCTTCTCATATTAATGCTCCTAAAGAAAAATGGGACATGTATCATGAGCCTTTTAAAGACACTTGCATGGAAAATGAAATTGTTATTAATGATAACAATAAACATGCTCAAACCTCTGAAAGTACTATTTCTTATAACCATGTTAATTTTTCTGGAATACATAGACCTTGTGAGAATAATCAAATTGAAGAATAATATTGTATCACCCACAGGAATGAAAAAACTAGAATGTGGTATAGGGCTTTAAAAGATCTTGGTAAAAAAGTTTGTGCCCTCCTTTTATTTGTTAACTTTGCTTCGAAGTGGGTCATTTAAATTTTCAATGCTTAGGCCATAATAATAGCCTTTCTAATCCAATGAGTACTACAAGTTTGTATTGTGATGACATGATCACTCCTAATCAGCATGATGAACTTACATTATTTTTGGGGTGTGAAGAGTTATCAAGAAAAACCTCTTTGGTAGATATGGGTGCTTTTGATATGAATAGTGTCCTGCATGGTTGTCATCTTTATTGTGTTGACAATTGGCACACAAATACTTACATACAAAATATTATAGAAGATGAGATTTTACCAAAATATGATAGGACTAATATGTGTTTTGATCTTATTAATGAAAAGAAGGAATCCTCCAAATTTTCTTCTATTGTCTCTAATAATAAACCAGGGTATATGGAGAAGCTTCCTTTCAAGCCTCTCCCTTCTAAAGATAAGAAGATAAAGAAGAAAAGGAGGAGTAAAAGGAGGGAGGAAACGATATTTTTCCCCAAGCATGTTGCTCCTATTATAGTTTTTGATGAATCTGAACTCGATGATGTTCCTATGCCTATTACCTATAGTAGTGATCATGATTGGGAAAAGCACACTTCTTTTGATATTGAAAATCTCTTTGGTACCAATTCTGAAAATGATGATATTAATAATTGATGTACTATTAGTGCTATCCAATCTCCTTCCAATGATGATATGTTTACAAACGAACACACTTTGGAAGATAGCTATTTTTTTGAATTTGCTCCCACTACAATTAATACGAATGACTATATTTATGTGGGGAGTATTAATTCTTTTATGCATGTGGCTCATGATAAGAATGTTTTATGTGATAGTTATATTGTTAATAGTATTCATGATGCTACTGAAAGTTATTATGAGAGAGGGAAACATGGTTTTATGTATCTCAATAATATTAAGTTTCCCCTCTTTATGTTGAAAGTCTTGAAGTTACGCTTGTTTTGCTTTATTATGCTTGTTGCTTTGTGCTTTCATGACTTGTTTCTTTATAAGATTCCTATGCATAGGAAGTGGGTTAGACTTAAATGTGTTTTGAATTTGCTTCTTGATGCTCTCTTTTACTTCAATTAATATTTCTTATGTGAGCATCTTTTCAAACTATCAAGCCTAACTTAAAGGCGTTAAACAAAAGTACTTATTGGGAGATAACCCAAAAGTTTTAGATGAGTCTTGGAAGTTGTTATCTCTATAATAACCACTCCTTATCCTTTTTATTTGCCTTTTGTGCCAAGAGTAACCTCTAATGAGAGAGAAGTAATGATTGGGAAAGTTGTTGTCTCGAAACAGAATTTTGTGCTTCACTATAAAAATTAGTGTACAATCTCTGTAGATCGTTTTGAGGCGTGAATTTTTGTGCTTCTGCCCCAGGTTGTTATCTAACTTTTGTTAGTTCAACACTTTCGATTTGAGCAACAGAAGGTCTTCGAAAAAATTGGTTTTTACCTGTTGGTCTATTTTGACAGATTTCTGCCATTATTTGCATTTGTCTCTTAATCTCTTTCTCTTTGAGTTCTCTTTGATCATTTGAACTTTTTTAAAGGAAGTGCTACAGTAGCTTTTGTTTTAATGAAAGTTTTACTTGTATTGGAACTGAACCAAAAAGACTTATTATCTTGAGTACACTAATGTTGCTAATGAAGATTGTGTGAAGTTTTGTATGAAGGAAAAAAATAGGTGTAAGGAAAGAATGATGTAATGAGATGAAGAATGGACAAAAGCTCAAGCTAGGGGATGCCACCCCGTGTCATCCCAAGAAATATTCAAGAGGTACAAGCGTCAAAGCTTGGGGATGCCCAAGGCATCCCCTTCTTCATCAATAAAAATCTCAGGTTCTTCCAAACACTTCATTTTTATTGTTTCATGCACAATTGTGTTGTTCTTGGAGCGTCTTCATTTTAGTTTTTAGTTTTCGTTTGCTGGTTTATTTAGTTTGCTTGAATAAATTGGTTAGACCCCTGATACGTCCATTTTGCATCACTATTCTATGTCTTAATTCACTATTATTCATTGATATATTTCGTATTGAGAGGTGATACTTATGTTATGTCATCTGTTTTTGCATGGTTGACGACTTTTGGAGCATGGACCGCTGCAGTGAGGATTCTGATGGAAAAGGTGTTGTTTGGAAGCAAAATTCGCGAAGATCAGAAAATCCGGGAAAATATACAGAAAATCCTATATTTCCAGAAGACTAAGGATGCCAGAAGATGGAGTGGAGGTGGGCCACAGGGGGCCCACACCACCCCATGGCGCGGGCAGGCCTATGTAGCATCCCAATTGTCTAACAATTGTAATGCTACTTGGTCTAGTAATATAATGGCTACTCCTTACATATATTTGTTGCATCATAATTATATCATGCTCATGTCATCATGCCACCTTGCATTTGAGCATCATATAAAACCCTTGTTCTTTGGTTCTTCTCTCATATGCATTATTAATTGTATTTGCCTCTTGATATTGTATTTGGTTATTGATATATTGTTTAATGCCCAAGTTGAGTTGGGGGCATATCTTTTATTCCACTCCACCATTTTTCTTTGTCACCACCTTATAATTCCACCACCCTAATTACCCATGGGCTTTTATTTATTTTTGGCATTTAATCTAGCTCGTGTGGGTTAGTGTGGATCCAATCCCATTTTCTTTTGCTTGGCCTTATTCCACATTTTTGGTAATGCATGGGATCATGCCATGTTATGAAATTATTGTTGTCACAAGAATAAAACATGGCATTAATTATTTTGCATGGGCCATGCAAAACACTCATCTTTTCACCTTTGAATTTCTTGGATTTAGGAGTGAACCTTTTTCTTTTGGTGAGATTCCTTTTTCTCTCTTACTCCACCCAATCATAGTTACTTTGCTTTGAGCATCAAAACCTCACCTCTCCCTCTCCAACACCATCATGTCACCTTCTTTAAACCCTAAACCTAGTTTTCCCTCTATTCTCTCTAACCCTAGTTCTACTCTAAACCCTACCCCATGCCCTCTACTTCATCTCCTTCTCACCCTCCACCCATGTATGACCTAGTGTGGCTAAACAAAACCCTAACACCTACCCTCTCTCCTCAAACCCTAATTTTTCTTAACTAAACCCTAACCCTTAACCTTACTCATCTCTCTCTCTACCATGCTGGCCCCACCTAGCCACCACCCTCTCCCTGGTCCCACACCTCAGCTACCCACCTACCCCAACCCTAATAAAACCCTAACCGAGCCTCTACCTAGCTAACCTGAGCCCCTCCCTAAGCTAACCCTAGCTCGCCGAGCCTCCCCCCTCTCTCTGCCGAGCTAGCCCCACCCCGAGCTCCTCTCTGCTGTCCCACCTGCCAGGCCCTACCTGCCCCTGCCCTGGTTGCTCATGTCGAGCACGTGATCGAGGAGGAGGAAAGTGGCCGAAGCCACTTTATCTCTGCCGCTCCCACACGACACCCTCCTCCCTCTCCCTCGCTTTATCCTCCGCCCCACGCCTCCTCTGCCTCTTCCAGATCCCCCAGGGCCCTGCCCTCTTCCTCCTTCTTCTTCTTCCACGACGACAACTCCCTCGCCGGCCACCACCAGTACCCTCTGCGTCTCTTCGTTCTGGCCAGCACGCGCGTCGTGGAAGTGGTCAAGGAGATCGAGGAGTGCCCTCTGCTTTGCCCCGTACCCGCCAGCGAGGAGGAGAAGCACCAGATCCGCTAGCACCATCACCGCCCCGCCGAAACCCTAATCTCGTCGGCCGCCAGCCTCGTCGTCAACCTGCTGCGCCCCACTCCGATCCGAGCCCTCCATCGAGCTCGCGGTGAGTTCCTCTTCCGCCTAGACACCCTTGGCCTCGCCGTGAAACCCTAGCCGCGCTGAGCGTTTCGCCGGGCACTCTCCGTGCGCCCTCGGCCGCTGTCGTCTGACCGCCTCTGCGCCACGCCCCGCCTCATCTAGCCAGCCCTCCCCCTCCTAACAACGTTCTCAGACTACCGCACTGGTTCCACCCCCGCGCGCGAGTCCCAGGTCCCCAGTTCGAGCCCCCGCGCCACGCCCTGTCGTTGTTGAGCACGGGCAGCTCGACAGTTCGTCAGAGAAGATCTACAGGGGTCGTTGGCCTCTTTACAAACCCCCCCTTTTCCTTTTCGCTCAACCCGCGGTACGCCGAGCCCACCTGTTAGCCACCCTGGAAATCTTGCAGAGGAGCCCCCCAGCTCTAAGGCCCCTAACCCGCGCCCCAGCACGAACCCACCTGGCAGCCTCTGCGCGTTCGGCCGCTGTCACGTGGGCCTCTAGCCACAGGTCCCATCTGTCCGCCGCATTGGCTAGGCAGGGCCGCGGTGGAAAAGGTCCTCTGCACGCTGCGTTGCCAGTTAGGCCGGTCCCACCGTCAGCGGCTATGGCTGGGTCTGACTGGGTAATAAAAGTTTTCCCTGTTTAGCTGTTTTATTAAAACAAATTCAAAATGTTTAAATTCAAATTCAAATCAGTTTTTAAATAACTTTTAATTTATAAATCCAAACAATACATATAATATATGTTTTTGAATTAGAAAAATGTGAGGAATTCAAATATGCCATTCAAATTAATGTTTGAGTACTTTAAATTTTCGAGATGATTAAAATTACAATAAAATGCCCTTTTCTTAATAAATTAATAACTTTAAATCTATAACTCCAAATTTGACAAATAATATGTCTAAATCGATCAGCGCGACGAGCCCGTTCTAACTATGCACTCCTTGTTCTGAATTGCAGCATGCATCATGCCATGTTTAAAAATCAGAACTGTTTATGACAATAAAACTTGGCTAAATAATTAATAAAATGCTTTATTCTTGCACCCCACACCTCACCATGCCATGCTACTTTAATGCCATGTAAATTGTGCATCATTCATCATTCATCATGGCATGCTTGTTTGCTTGTCGCATTTTATTTCCTGTGCTTGTGCACTTTATTTATGTTGGCCCTTGTTTGTTTGGATCTTCTTCGAATAGACGCCCAGCAGGAGAATTACCAGGAATCACAGGAGTACTACCCAGATCCATCTCTCGCTTCAACTGAGCTACCAGGCAAGCACTACCACATGCTTGCATACATATAGTACCTATTGCCTCTATCTTATTCTTGCATCATTGAGTCGCGATTGCATTAAATTGAATCCCAAGTACTGCATAGCCTTTACTTTTAAACCCCACTAAAGCTTGTTCCTCCATCCCATGAGCCATCACTACAGGAGTTGTTTGAGCCATGCGAGTCGTAGAAAAGCATGTGTAGGGTATGTGAGTGTCTGATGGATAACGAGGTACCTAAACAACTTAACCTGAGTAGTAATGGGATAACTAATGAAAGAGGCACCGGTGAGCAATATCTGCTATTTGGTTTTTCATGCTCACTTGTGTCCCGTAGGACCCCAAGTACTTGATTCCTGTTCCTTGACTATTCGTACTATCCACATCCGGGAGGCCTTATGGACCCCCCTGAGCCAGAGCTTGATTCATTCTTATTTCTTGGGGCCACAAAGTAGTTTGGGGCTTTATTACTATCCTGTACTTATGACATGTTACTGCTTTATTAAGATTGTGCGTGGAGCACCGGTACTTTTTTGGATCGTGGAATGTTTTCGCGGTATCGATAAGCCCAGTCACATTTTCGGGTTCCCAGTCATTTATAGCCATTGACACAAACCTTGGGTCCGTCTCGGAGCCGGCCAACTTCGTTGCAGGTAGCTTCATGGGGTGGCCCCCTGAAATATTTTTGAATCCTGTGATTGCTTTGTCGTGAATGCCTCGTTGGGTTTTGAGTTGGTTTTTCCGAGGTTGATCGAGTGTGTGTCGCTCTTCGTGCACCCCTGCAGGGTAAATGTTTCTGAAAGCCATGTCCGCGGTTATGGACGACTTAGAGCACAGTTTCTCGATCATAGACAAGTATAACTAAAGTACCGCTTTTAATTTGACTAAGTACTTGACTAGTAAATAGTGCAATACTCATGGAATGGTTAATAAAACTGCCAACGGATGATGGGGGTTGTTTGTCCGCTTCCTCGTTGGTAAGCGAGGAGGAGGATGGATCTGTTAATTATACCGTTATAACTGTTGTTCTTAATTCACGGACATCCGTCTATCATTGGTTAGGCGGATGGTTAGCGAGTATCTATAGAATTGTTAGTTATTATCTTTTGCTGCAATTGCGTCACCCCAGGTTGTGTCCCCTTTAGTGGCATAAAGACTTGCTGAGTACCCCTAGGGTCTCACACGATAAATTGTTTGATTCAGATGAACAGGTGTATTCGCAAGATGGATACTGGGTGGACGAGACAGATGATGTTGGCAATGATCACTCGGTGTAGATATTCCGAGAACGGGGATCCGGGAGATCTATGGGCAGGATGTGTTTATTTATGTGGCATCTTATGCCGATTTGCTTCTTATCTGTACTTTGATCTTGTTTTCCCCTTCAGCCTAATACTCTGATGGTTGTTGTATGAGGAGCTACCCTAAATTATTATCTCTATCTAGGATATTTGAATCTTGCCGTATGGCGTTGCAATATTTCTATTTCTTTTAGATGGAATGGCTCTGAGGACTGTTGTATGTGGCTTGCATACATACTCATTTGTGTATGAAGTTGATCCCTTCGCCTGCCGATTACGCCACTCGTTCTTGTCCCGAGGTTCTGAAAGTGGTTAGGACGGCCGAAAGGTCTACCGTGAGTGGCCCTGGGCCCCACCGTACTATTTTAACCACTTTCGTTCATCCAGGCATGTAACTAAGAGCGTAATTCACCGAGGTAGTTACAGCCTAGGCCGCGCCTGGAGGTGGTGTGGCCGCCCTGGCCTACTCTAGCCTCTCCCCTCGGGCGTATATCATCCCCATGAAACCCTAAGACTCGGGAAGCGACCACAGAAAGATTCCACCATCTCTGCGGGGCGGAAAACACCGAGAGAGAAAGATCACTCCGGCAGACGAATTTCTGCCGGGGGAATTCCTTCCCGGAGAGGGAAGATCGTCGCCATCAACACCACCATCAAGCTGGACTTCATCGGGATCATCATCATCATCACCACCATCATCACCATCAGCACCCTCATCACCATCTCCATATTTCTGTAACAATTGAGTTGAATCTTGCATTAGTTCATAGGGGAAACTTTCCCGGTGTTGATTACTCTTTGTAGTTGATGCTATTGAGTGAACCATTGAATTATTGTTTATGTTCAGATTGTTATACATCATTATTCCATCTCTGATCATGATCCATATGATGTCTTGTGAGTAGTTCGTTTTGTTCTTGAGGACATGGGAGAAGTTTTGTTGTTAGTAGTGGAGTTGCGTTGAGAAAGATTCAATAGATTGTTATTTAAGTTTTGGTGTACTTCTTCTAGTGGTGTCATGTGAACGTCGACTACATGACACTTCACCTATATGGGCCTAGGGGAATGCATTGTGTATTTGGCTACTAATCGTAGGGGTTGCTGGAGTGACAGAAACCTGAACCCCCGTTAGGAAACCATTGCACAAGGGACGTAAGGGTCTTAGAGTTTAAAGTTGTGGTTAGGTTTCTACCTTAATTACTTTCTTGTACTTACGGATGTTTGCAAGGGGTATAATCACAAGTATGTATTAGTCTTGGATGGGGCGGTACATTAGCACAGGTTCACCCACACAACACTTAGCAAGCTAAAGAAGATTAATCGACTATATGAAGCGAAAGCACTTGACAGTCTTCCCATGTGTCCTCGAGAACGTTTGGTCATCTTAAGTAATACAACCGGCTAGTCCTTTGCTGCATAAAGGACTGGGCCACTTGCTGCATTTATTCCTATTGTCTTTTATTTACTCGTACTTTGTTTACTTGCTTTATCGAAAACCCCTAAAAATCCGTTTGCTAAGTATTTGTAGAGAATTCCTGATCCATACCACTAGCCAGCACCTTCTGCTCCTCGTTGGGTTCGACACTCTTACTTATCGAAAATACCGCGATACACCCCCTATACTTGTGTGTCATCAAGACTATTTTCTGGCGCCGTTGCCGGGGAGTGAAGCGCTATTGGAAAGTGTAACTGGTAAAGGAAACTTCTACTCTGAGTATTGTTTACTTCTGCTAGTTGCTTTATTTTCGTTATGGATAATTCACTGAGTTTGTTATTTGGTAATGCTACTACCACTGCTAAGGTAGTAGATAAGCCACCACCTGCTGAGAATGATTTTTTCAAAATACCTACAAGAATTATTGATCGTGTTATGGATAACTACTATGTTGGGGATGGAACTGTCCATCCCGGTGATCATTTACTCTTTATACACGAATTATGCGGGTTGTTCAAGTGTGTAGGTATTACTACAGATCAAGTTAAAAAGAAGTTATTCTCATTATCACTGAATGGAAGAGCTGAGGAATGGTATAAGCTGTTGAAGAATGGTCAAGCTCTGGAATGGGAGGAAATAGTGCCTCTCTTTTATTCAAAGTTTTATCCTCCTAGTGAGATTCATAAAGATCGGAATCAAATATACAACTTTTGGCCTATTGATGGAGAGAGTACAACTCAAGCTTGGGGGAAATTGAAGTTACTAATGCTCAAATGTCCCATTCATGAGCTCCCCAACAATATTATTATCAATAACTTTTATGCAAGGCTCCCTCTACATGATAAAGATTTATTGGATGCTTATTGTGCTGGATCATTCACTCGCATGGAAGAAGAAGTTAAATGGGACCTTCTAGATCGAAATTAAGACAATGCTGAAGCTTGGGAGAATGACAAAGGTAGAAAGTCAGGTATAAATTATGATTATGAATGCATTGAATCTTTTATGGGAACTGATGACTTTCAAAATATTAAAAATGCTTATGGTCTAGACTCTCAAGCTGTTGCTTCTTATTTTAAGGCTTTTGCTTCTTATATTGAAGTGCCTAAAAAGAAGTGGAATAAGTATCATGAACCTTATAAAGATATTTCTAAGAGTGTTCCTACAAGAAGTACTGAAGTTTATACTGCTAATCATGTTTTACCTAAACCTTATATTGAGAAAATGCCTTTTCTAGTTAAGGTAAAGGAACATTCTATGATGGCTAGTATGGTAGATGAAAGTATGAATAAAGCTGTTGAACCTGATAAACAAATGGTTGATGAACCTATTGTAGCAAATGTGAAAGACTTTGTCACTAAGTATGAGGAAGAGGGACACCCTATCCTTTGTAAGGATACCTCTAATATTGTTCCACAAAGTACTGTTATGAGAACTAGTATTCCTGTGTTTTCTGTTAGAATAAGTGATCATTGCTATGATGGCCCTTGTGATAGCTATATTGTTAAGTTTATGCATGATACTGAAAGTTACTATGAGAGAGGGAAAAGTGTTCTTATGCATCTCAATAATATCAAGTTTCCTCGTTTTATGCTGAAAGTTTTTATGTTGCACTTGTTTTGCCTTCTTATGCAAGAAGCCTCTGGTTTCAATAACTTGTTTGATTACAAAATTCCCTTGCATAGGAAGTGTGTTAGACTTAAATGGGTGTGTGTTTTTGCTTCTTAATGCTTTCTTTAACTTCAATTCATATCCCTATGAGAGCTTTTTCAAATTATCATGCCCATCTTAATGGCTATAAAGAAAGAGCTTTATGGGAGACAACCCAATTTGTTTTTGCTTTTAGTTTGTTTTTGTTTCTTTGAGTCTTGGAAGTTATTACTTTAGTAATAACCACTCCTTATCTGTTTTGTTTGGTTTTTGTGTCAAGATCAACCTCTAATGAGAGAGAAGTAATATTTGGGGAAGTTGCTGTCCCGAAACAGATTTTTGTGCTTCACCGTAAATATTCGTGAGAGATCTCTGTATGTAGGTTAGACCTATCATTTTTTCTGCTTCTGCCCCAGGTTGTTATTTAACTTTCGTTAGTTTTGCACTTTTTGATTTGAGCAACATAAGATTTTCTAAAAAATTGATCTTTACCTGCTGGTCTGTTTTGACAGATTTTGCCACTCTTGCATTTGCTTCTTTATTCGATTTCCTTTTTGAATTCTTTTTGGGTTTTCGGAAGGAGTTCCTATAGTAGCTTATGTTTGACGGTTTTCAGTTGAAGTTGGACTCAAAAGGTTTTATCACTTCACTTATACTAATCTTGCTAATGAGAATTGTGTGAAGTTTTGTGTGAAAGAAATTTCCAGGAAGTGGAGATAATGGTGTAATAAGGAAGAGAAAGGTTTTATGACTCAAGTAGTAAGTGTATGAAGATGAAGATATCGATGATATTCAAGAGATGACTCTAGAAGAATCTACTACATACCAAATTCAGAGACCTGCAGAGTCCGCTTTCCAATAGGTAACGGTTCTGGTAAGAAAAGTTCCACGAAAATACAATCCAACTATATTTTTGCAGTTTTCAGCCAATAAGGAAAGCTACGAAGCGAAAAAGGGACGGAAACAAAGCCAGGGTGGCTCACACCACCATGTGGCGCGGGCCCACCCCAGGCCGCGCCACCAGGTGAGTCCACCCCGGACTCCGCCTCCGACTCGTTTTCACCTAGTACTTCCTTTTGATATGAAACTTCCTAATATATAACCCCCGGATCCCCCGAGGTCCGTATATCGTGTTTTCGTCGTGTTTTTGTTTCGATATGTTTCTATTAGGACATACTCTTTGAAAGCTTAGAAGCACAATGGTGTGCGCCAAGGATAAAGGGAAGGAGCCTATGGAGGAAGACCTCCAAGACCCCGAGCTGGGGATGGTACCTTTAGTCTCTTTCCCTGCATCAACGGAAGCCCTGCGAGTCACTAAAGATTTCTGCGATAAGTACCGAGACTTGAGGAGGAAGGTGGACATGCTTCAATGTGAGAATAATAGGCTTCGCAAGATGCTAGAAGATTTCCTCACGTTAACCAAGAAAATATTACCACCACCGAAGGAGTAATTCGTCATCAGGTTTGGCATCCCCTTGATTTGTTCCAAGCTTGGGGGAGTGCCGCGGTATCATATCACTATCTCCTATCTTTTTACCTTATTAGTAGAGTCATATCATGAATAGAGGAGTTATTATGTAGTATAGTTTGCATTATGGAAGTGTCCCCTCTCTCGTTAGATATGTATCCCTTGGTGTGAGTTTCCGTTATGGAATATTAATGAGAAGTTCTATCATTCACTCTTTTGCATAGCTTATATTAGTTTCCAATTTGTGGTTATATGATTGATCTTGTTGTTAGTATTGGTATCACTTTGGGATCATTGAGTTAATTTAGTTGGTTTTGGCAAACCTGGCTCGGTCAGTAGCAACCTATTTTTGAGAGTTGAAAGAAAAGATAGAAGTACTCTAGAGAAAAATAATTTCATCATCTTTCTTTCTTGATTTGCTCATAAGTTTAGTATTCTCTAGTTAAGATCTTTTGTGCTTCCAAGGAAGATTGCATGTTTGTCTTTATCACTTGTATATTTGTTTGTTTCCTTCAACTCTTATACTTGCTACCCAGCCTTGCTAGCCAAAAACCTGTACTGAGAGGGTATCCTTCTCGTGCATCCACCTCCTTTAAACCAAAACCTTTGCCATTTGAGTCCACCATACCTACCTAGTAGCATTATTGCTATTCCAAGTAAATTCTTGTTTTATCTACCTCCCAAATTAAACTTGTTATGTGAAAATTAGTTATTAAAGCTCTCACAAACTTGATGGCACACTTTACTTTCTTGCATTTAATAAACTTGAACCATTGGATCCTTCTTTGTTGCGTATATGCTTGCGCTTTATGAGTTGAAGTTAGTCGAACCATGTATCATGGGGACCGCTTTCAACACTTCATTGGTACTTGTACCTAGTTGATATCATGTTCTTTTGCTTATGGATCCTGGCGGTGTGAAATAAAAGTGCAACTTATAAGATCATGGAGTTTATATGTGTGTTAGAGAAACGCCTAGGCCGCTAGCCTAAGCCATGCCTAATCATGGTGGAAACTTGCAGCATAACTATAGTGAGCATTCTATGAAGCATCCTCAATAAAAACCTATGCAAATAGCAAATAAAAAGATCGCCGAGATGCTCACTGTCTGCTTGCCTTGTCATTTTGATTATGGGATAGCTCCTGTGTCATGTGCAAGGGGTACCCCATTGGTGGTTCTCAATGATACACATGTATTTACAATGACAAGAGCTTACTCGTGACTGAAGTTGAGTAGCATGAGGATTGGTACTCATAAGTAAGGGGCATGGGACTCCAATTTATAACTTGTCAAGCATATCCTCTTAGTTGTGTCACTTTAACCTTAATCACCTAAAGATGCCTATGATAGGGGCAATGAGAGCTGAAAGCTAGTAAGTATCATAATTTTTGGGAGCTCTTTATGAGACTTGCAATCCCTGCTTCCCTCTTTGAAGGGCCTTTCTTTTACTTTGTAGTTGAGTCAGTAAACCTACTCCCTTCTATCTCAGCAAGTATTTTGATTTGTTGTGTTGCATTCATTCATATGTTGATTTATTCAATCATGTTTCTTATGTTCCTTGCTTTGCACGTTGCTCTTATCTTGGTGTTTACTACTTTGAAAGCTATCATTGAAAAACTAGCTATTTGTGAACTCCAGCAAATTATCAACTATTCTTCGACCAAGAGCTAAGTTTGCCATTACCAATTATGATTTACTCTATGTATCTTTATTGTGTTTCATTTACTCATTGCAAGTTGAGTTATATAATAGTGAGTTGTCTTCTATTATGATCTATGTATTTGATGAATGTGATGCTTCTTGTCCGTATTCTTTTATCGACTCTTCACTCCATAAACCTGAGGTCATGTTTATTGAGCTCAGTTTCGCTTGGGGACAAGCGAAGTCTAAGCTTGGGGGGAGTTGATACGTCCATTTTGCATCACTATTCTATGTCTTAATTCACTATTATTCATTGATATATTTCGTATTGAGAGGTGATACTTATGTTATTTCATATGTTTTTGCATGGTTGATGACTTTTGGAGCATGGACCGCTGCAGTCAGGATTCTGATAGAAAAGGTGTTGTTTGGAGGCAAAATTCGCGAAGATTAGAAAATCCGGGAAAATATACGGAAAATCCTATTTTTCCAGAAGACTAAGGATGCCAGAAGATTACGACGTTCGGACACACCATTACGCTGTGGTGTTCCCGGCAGTGTCAACTGCGAAAGTATTCCACATTTCTTTAAATGCATGCCAAACTCATAACTCAGATATTCACCTCCGCGGTCAAAACGCAGAAACTTAATATTCTTGTTACGATGATTTTCCACTTCACTTTGAAATTCCTTAAACTTCTCGAAAGTTTCGGACTTATGTTTCATAAAGTAGACATACCCATATCTACTCAAGTCATCCGTGAAAGTGAGAACATAACGATATCCACCACGCGATGCTACACTCATTGGACCGCACACATCGGTATGTATTATTTCCAATAAGTCTGTAGCTCGCTCCATTGTACCAGAGAATGGAGTCTTAGTCATTTTTCCCATTAGACATGCTTCGCATCTTTCAAGTGATTCAAAATCAAGTGATTCAAGAAGTCCATCAGAATGGAGTTTCTTCATACGCTTCACTCCAATGTGACCAAGACGACAGTGCCACATGTATGTAGAATTATCATTCAATTTTATTCGTTTAGCATCTATGTTGTGAACATGTGTATCACTACTATCGAGATTCAGTAAGAATAAACCATTCATCTCAGGTGCATTACCATAAAAGATATTACTCATATAAATCGAACAACCTTTATTCTCGGACTTAAAGGTAACCGTCTCGCAATAAACAGGATCTAGATATAATGTTCATGCTTAACACAGGCACCAAATAACAATTATTTAAATTTAAAACTAATCCCGAAGGTAGATGTAGAGGGAGCGTGCCGACGGCGATCACATCAACCTTGGAGCCATTTCCAACGCGCATCGTCACCTCGTCTCTTGCAAGTCTTCGTTTATTCCGCAGCTCCTGTTTCGAGTTACAAATATGAGCAACCGAACCAGTATCAAATACCCAGGCACTACTACGATTACTAGTGAGATACACATCTATAACACATATATCAAATATACCTTTCTTCTTGATGTTGCCGTTCTTCAGATCCGCCAGGTACTTGGGGCAGTTACGCTTCCAGTGACCAGCACCTTTGCAGTAGAAGCACTCAGTTTCAGGCTTAGGACCAGCCTTGGGCTTCTTAGTAGGTGCGGTAGCTTTCTTGCCGTCCTTCTTGAAGTTGCCCTTGTTCTTAGGCTTGCCCCATTTCTTGAAATTGGTGGTCTTATTGACCATCAACACTTGGTGCTCCTTCTTGATCTCCACTTCAGCAGTTTTCAGCATGGACGACAGTTCAGGCAACGTCTTGTTCATGCAGTGCATGTTGTAGTTCATCACAAAGTTCTTGTAACTTGGTGGCAGTGATTGAAGGAGACGGTGAATCCCCAATTCATTAGGAATCGATATTCCCAACTCTTGGAGCTTCTTAGCGTACCCAGACATGGTGAGCACGTGCTCGCTAACGGAGCTTCCCTCTTCCATCTTACAGTTAAAGAACTTTTCGGAGGCCTCATAGCTCTCCATGGTCGCGCGAGTCTCAAAAATTAGCCTGTGCTCCTTAATGATCTCGAACGGGTCGTGGTGCTCAAAACACTGTTGGAGCTCCGCTTCTAAACCGTACAGGATGGCACACTGAACTGTGGAGTAATGATTCTTCTGAGTGGCGAAAACATTCTTTTCGTCATCGGTGGCATTATCTGCAGGTGGGTCACCTAGCGGTGCATCGAGCACATAGGTCAACTGACCAGCCCTGAGGACGATCTTCAGTCCACAGAACCAGTCCGTGAAATTGCTTCCATTGTTTTTAAGCTTTTCTTTCTCTAGGAACGCATTGAAATTGATGGAGGGGGTTGCCATAATCTACAACAATTTGCAAGTAGTTTAGACTAAGTTTATGACAAATTGAGTTCAAATTTAATTCTTAAACTAACTAGGTGAACTCCCACTCAAAACAACATCCCTCACATTGTCTTAGTGATTACACGAACCAAGTCCACTACACCAAGTCCGATCTTCACGAGAGAAGATGTAGTTTCATCGGCGAACAATCTTCATGTTCATCATATCATTTATATGACTCATGCTCCACCTTTCGGTATTCCGTGTTCCGAGACCATGTCTGTACATGCTAGGCTCGTCAAGACAACCTTAGTTTCCGCATGTGCAAATCTAGCTTGCATCCGTTGTATGCACACGTAGAATCTATCACATCCGATCATCACGAGATGCTTCGAAACGACGAGTCTTAGCAACTGTGCCAACTAAGGGTGAACACTTTATTACTTGATATTTAGTGAGAGGGATCATCTTATAATGCTACCGTCGCGATCTAAGCAATACAAGATGCATAAAGGATTAACATCACAGGCAATTCATAATTAGTGTGATATGATATGGCCCTTTCTTCTTGCGCCTTTGATCTCCATCTCCAAAGCACGAACATGATCTCCATCATCACCAGCATTGCGTCAAGGTCAGCGGCGCCGCTTCATGGTTGTCCATCATCACTAGCAACTATTACAACTACTTGGAATAAAGCTATTACAAGATGAATAGACACGCAGGTCTTAACAGAATTAAAGACAACCATTAGACTCCTGCCGTTTGCCATATTACAACAAGGATTATTGCATACATCAAATACAATCACAATCACATGATGGCCATATCACATCACAAAACCCCTGCAAAAACAAGTTAGACGCCTCTAATTTTCTTTGCAAGTTTTACGTGGTTTGGGGCTTTCGCATAAGACCGATCTTACCTACGAACAAGAACCACAACGTTGATACAAGTGTTGTCAAGATGCTCATTGTAAATTGAATCTTAACTATGGTGGGAGAGACAGACACCCGCAAAGCCACTTGTGCAAAGCAAGTTGCACGTCAAGCGTGGAGCAAGTCTCATGTGCGATGACATGTAATGTTAGCCCGAGCCGCTTCATCCCACCATGCCGCAAGATGCAAAGTACACGCTAAGACACCGACAACAAAAGCATCAACGCCCACAAAAACATTGTGTTCTACTCGTGCAACAGATCTACGCATAGATACGGCTCTGATACCACTGATGGGTTTCTAGCATGGAAAAAAAAATTCTACCGCAAGAACGAACAAAACCTAGATCTAATCTAGATAAAAGCCAAGATCTAATCTATTAGACATGAGCAACGAGATAGATAGGAACTAACCCTCATAGATCCGAAAGCGTTAACGAGATTAGATCTCGTGGTTGATGTAGTCGATCACTTGCCGATCTCAAGATCGTGTGGACGATCCTTCCGGCGTCGCGTTCCAACAGCGCTTCCGCAGTCGGTCAAGTTGACGATCCTTCCGACGCCGCGATTCGGCAGCGCTTCCGCAGTTGGTCACACGTGCGGAGTCGAAGCAGACCTTCCTCTCCCCGTTCTAGCGAGCAACGGAGGTAGTAGATCTTCTCCACGGAATCCCAGCAGCACGACGGCGTGGTCGTGGTGGTGGAGTAGAGAATTCTGCAGGGCTTCACCTATGCCTGTGCAGAAGAAAGGTGGAGGAGAGAGGCGGCAGAGATTGGAGTTATGAGAGAAAGGGAGGAGGGGGCGCCCCTGCCCCTCTATTTAAATAAGGGAGGGCGCCTGGGGAGGGGGAGTCCTTGTAGGACTCCCCTCCCTTCTAGGCCGGCGGATTAGGGACTGGGGGAGGAGTCCTCCTCCCCCACGACTCCTAGTCTTGACCCACCAGGACTCCTTGATCCCTATCTTGATTTTCAAGCAAACTCCAAGATATCTTCTAGAACCTTCCGGAACATTCCGAAACCTTCTAGAATCCTCATACAAACACTCCGGAACATTTCCTAACTCAGAAAATGATCCCCTATATATGAATCTTATTCTCCGGACCATTCCGGATCTCCTCGTGATGTCCCGGATCCATTCCGAGACTCCGAACAACATTCGGTCTCCAACACATATTCCATATCTACTTAAAACAACTTCGAACCTTAAGTTTGTCACCCTACGGTTCGTGAATATGCAGACATGATAGAGACACATCTCCTATCAATAACCATCAGCGGGACCTGGAGATCCATAATGGCTCCCACATACTCAACGATGACTTCGCGATCGATTGAACCACTTACATACGAAACCAATTCCCTTTATCTCGCGATACTATACTTATCCGAGGTTTGATCGTCGGTATCTCCATACCTAGTTCTACCTCGTTACTGATAAGTACTCTTTACTCGTTCCGTGATATGTCATCCCTTGTGACCTAGTCACATGCTTGTAAGCTAACTAGATGACATTCCACCGAGAGGGCCCAGAGCATATCTATCCGTCATATGGATGGACAAATCCCAATCTTGGTTCATGCGCTTCAACACATACTTTCAGAATACCCAATGACACTTTTATAACCACCAAGTTACGAAGCGGCGTTTGATGTCATCAAAGTATCCATCCGGTGATGGTGATTAACATAACATCATGGTCGAAGGATTAGGTTACTATGTATTTGAAAGCTTACAGCAATACGAACTTAATGACTTGATCTTATGCTACGCTTACTATGGGTGTGTGTCCATCACATCATTCTCCTAATGATATAACCTTGTTATTAATCAAATCCCAATGTTCATGATCAGGAAACCATGATCATCAATTAATCATCAAGCTAGTTCAACAAGAGGCTTACTAGGGACTCTCTTATGTTTACAAAACACACATGTATTAGTGTTTCCTAATAATACAATTATAGCATGGGATGTAAACATTCATCATAAACACAAAGATATAATAATAATCACTTTTATTATTGCCTCTTGGGCATATCTCCAACAGTCTCCCACTTGCACTAGAGTCAATAATCTAGATTACATGGTAATATACCGAACACCCATGGTGTTCTGGTGTTGGTCATGCTTTTCCCTAGGGAGAGGTTTAGTCAACGGATCTGCCACATTTAGATCAGTATGTACTTTGCAAATCTTTATGTCACCATCTCGGACATACTCGCGAATAGCGTAAAAACGTAGCTTGATGTGCTTCAGCTTGCTATGTGACCTTGGCTCCTGCGCATTAGCTATGGCACCTGTGTTGTCACAGTAGATGGCCATCGGGTCCAACGCACTGGGAACCACGCCAAGTTCAGTAATGAATTCCTTCATCCAAACGGCTTCTTGTGCAGCCTCCGAAGCAGCTATGTATTCCGATTCAGTTGAAGATTTTGCCACAACGCTTTGCTTCGCACTCCTCCAGCTCACTGCAGCACCATTTAAAATAAATACGTATCCCGACTGTGACTTCGAGTCATCCGGATCGGTGTTCCAACTAGCATCAGTGTAACCGTTTACAACAAGCTGTTCATCACCTCCATAAGAAAGAACCATATCCTTAGTCCTATTTAGGTACTTTAGGATATTCTTGACCGCTGTCCAGTGCTCCATTCCAGGATCACTTTGATATCTGCTAATCAAACTAACAGCATGTGCTATATCCGGTCTTGTACACAGCATGGCATACATGATAGAACCTATGGCCGAGGCATAGGGAATATTATTCATTTTTTCTCTATCTTCTGCCGTAGCTGGACTTTGAGTTTTACTCAAGGTCTTACCTGACAACATGGGCACGAACCCTTTCTTGCTATCTTCCATTCTAAACTTCTTTAGAACTTTGTCCAGGTATGTACTTTGTGAAAGTGCTATTAGGCGTCTTGATCTATCTCTATAAATCTTGATGCCTAGAATGTATGCCGTTTCGCCAAGATCCTTCATTGAAAAACTATTATTCAAATAGGTTTTGACGCTATTAAGAAGTTCTCTATCATTCCCAATCAACAATATGTCATCTACATATAGTACTAGGAATGCTACAGAGCTCCCACTCACTTTCTTGTAAATACAAGCTTCTCCATAAGTTTGTATAAATCCAAAGTTTTTGATTACTTTATCAAAACGTTGATTCCAACTCCGGGATGCTTGCTTCAGTCCATAAATGGAGCGCTGAAGTTTGCATACCTTGTCAGAATCTTTAGGATCGACAAAACCCTTGGGTTGTACCATATACAACTCTTCCTCAATGTCACCATTAAGGAACGCAGTTTTGACATCCATCTGCCAAATCTCATAATCGAAATGTGCAGCAATTGCTAACAAAATCCTCACAGACTTTAGCTTCGCTACTGGTGAGAAAGTCTCATCATAGTCAACTCCTTGAATTTGTCGGAACCCTTTCGCGACAAGTCGAGCTTTATAGACGGTAACATTACCATCAGCATCTGTTTTTCTCTTGAAAATCCATTTGTTCTCGACAGCCTTACGTCCATCCGGTAAGTCCACCAAAGTCCACACTTGGTTTTCGTACATGGATCCCATTTCGGATTTCATGGCTTCTAGCCATTTGTCGGAATCTGGGCTCACCATAGCTTCTTCATATGTCGCAGGGTCATCAGTGTTGTCCACCAACATGACGTTCAAGGCAGAGTCATACCAATCAGGAGTGGTACGAACCCTCGTTGACCTGCGAGGTTCAGCAGTAACTTCGTTTGAAGTTTCATGATCATTATCATTAGCTTCCTCTTCAATTGGTGCAAGCGGCACAAAAACATCTTCCGGTGCTGCGCTACTCTCAAATCCGAGAGAAGGTTCAATAACCTCATCGAGTTCTACTTTCCTTCCAGTCACCTCTTTCGAGAGAAACTCCTTCTCAAGAAAGGATCCATTCTTTGCAACGAAAACTTTGCCTTCGGATCTATGATAGAAGGTATACCCAATTGTTTCTTTAGGGTATCCTATGAAGACGCATTTCTCCGCTTTGGGTTCTGGCTTATCAAGTTGTAACTTCTTTACATATGCCTCGCAACCCCAAACTTTAAGGAACGACAACTTAGGTTTCTTACCAAACCACAATTCGTATGGTGTCGTTTCAACGGATTTAGATGGTGCCCTATTTAAAGTGAATGCGGCTGTCTCTAATGCATAGCCCCAAAATGATAACGGTAAATCTGTAAGAGACATCATAGACCAAACCATATCTAAGAGAGTTCGATTACGACGTTCGGACACACCATTACGCTGTGGTGTTCCCGGTGGTGTCAACTGTGAAAGTATTCCACATTTCTTTAAATGCATGCCAAACTCATAACTCAGATATTCACCTCCGCGATCAGAATGCAGAAACTTAATCTTCTTGTTACGATGATTTTCCACTTCACTTTGAAATTCCTTAAACTTCTCGAAAGTTTCGGACTTATGTTTCATAAAGTAGACATACCCATATCTACTCAAGTCATCCGTGAAAGTGAGAACATAACGATATCCACCACGCGATGCTACACTCATTGGACCGCACACATCGGTATGTATTATTTCCAATAAGTCTGTAGCTCGCTCCATTGTACCAGAGAATGGAGTCTTAGTCATTTTTCCCATTAGACATGCTTCGCATCTTTCAAGTGATTCAAAATCAAGTGATTCAAGAAGTCCATCAGAATGGAGTTTCTTCATACGCTTCACTCCAATGTGACCAAGACGACAGTGCCACATGTATGTAGAATTATCATTCAATTTTATTCGTTTAGCATCTATGTTGTGAACATGTGTATCACTACTATCGAGATTCAGTAAGAATAAACCATTCATCTCAGGTGCATTACCATAAAAGATATTACTCATATAAATCGAACAACATTTATTCTCTGACTTAAAAGAGTAACCGTCTCGCAATAAACAGGATTCAGATATAATGTTCATGCTTAACGCAGGCACCAAATAACAATTATTTAAATTTAAAACTAATCCCGAAGGTAGATGTAGAGGGAGCGTGCCGACGACGATCACATCAACCTTGGAGCCATTTCCAACGCGCATCGTCACCTCGTCTCTTGCCAGTCTTCGTTTATTCCGCAGCTCCTGTTTCGAGTTACAAATATGAGCAACCGAACCAGTATCAAATACCCAGGCACTACTACGATTACTAGTAAGATACACATCTATAACATATATATCAAATATACCTTTTTTCTTGATGTTGCCGTTCTTCAGATCCGCCAGGTACTTGGGGTAGTTACGCTTCCAGTGACCAGCACCCTTGCAGTAGAAGCACTCAGTTTTAGGCTTGGGACCAGCCTTGGGCTTCTTTGCAGGTGCGGCAGCTTTCTTGCCGTCCTTCTTGAAGTTGCCCTTGTTCTTAGGCTTGCCCTGTCTCTTGAAATTGGTGGTCTTATTGACCATCAACACTTGGTGCTCCTTTTTGATCTCCACTTCAGCAGTTTTCAGCATGGACGACAGTTCAGGCAACGTCTTGTTCATGCAGTGCATATTGTAGTTGATCACAAAGTTCTTGTAACTTGGTGGCAGTGATTGAAGGCGACGGTGAATCCCCAATTCAGTAGGAATCGATATCCCCAATTCTTGGAGCTTGTTTGCGTACCCAGACATGGTGAGCACGTGCTCGCTAACGGAGCTTCCCTCTTCCATCTTACAGTTAAAGAACTTTTCGGAGGCCTCATAGCTCTCCATGGCCGCGCGAGTCTCAAAAATTAGCCTGAGCACCTTAATGATCTCGAATGGGTCGTGGTGCTCAAAACGCTTTTGGAGCTCCGCTTCTAAACCATACAGGATGGCACACTGAACTATGGAGTAATGATTTTTCCGAGTGGCGAAAACATTCTTTTCGTCATCGGTGGCATTATCTGCAGGTGGGTCACCTAGCGGTGCTTCGAGCACATAGGTCAACTGACCAGCCCTGAGGACGATCTTCAGTCCATGGAACCAGTCCGTGAAATTGCTTCCATTGTTCTTAAGCTTTTCTTTCTCTAGGAACGCATTGAAATTGATGGAGGGGGTCGCCATAATCTACAACAATTTGCAAGTAGTTTAGACTAAGTTTATGACAAATTGAGTTCAAATTTAATTCTTAAACTAACTAGGTGAACTCCCACTCAAAACAATATCCCTCACATTGTCTTAGTGATTACACGAACCAAGTCCACTACACCAAGTCCGATCATCACGAGAGAAGATGTAGTTTCATCGGCGAACAATCTTCATGTTCATCATATCATTTATATGACTCATGCTCTACCTTTCGGTATTTTGTGTTCCGAGACCATGTCTGTACATGCTAGGCTCGTCAAGATAACCTTAGTTTCCGCATGTGCAAATCTGGCTTGCACCCGTTGTATGCACACGTAGAATCTATCACATCCGATCATCACGAGATGCTTCGAAACGACGAGTCTTAGCAACGGTGCCAACTAAGGGTGAACACTTTATTACTTGATATTTAGTGAGAGGGATCATCTTATAATGCTACCGTCGCGATCTAAGAAATACAAGATGCATAAAGGATTAACATCACAGGCAATTCATAATTAGTGTGATATGATATGGCCTTTTCTTCTTGCGCCTTTGATCTCCATCTCCAAAGCACGAACATGATCTCCATCATCACCAGCATTGCGTCAAGGTCAGTGGCGCCGCTTCATGGTTGTCCATCATCACCAGCAACTATTACAACTACTTGGAATAAAGCTATTACAAGACGAATAGACACGCAGGTCTTAACAGAATTAAAGACAACCATTATGCTCCTGCCGGTTGCCATATTACAACAAGGATCATTGCATACATCAAATACAATCACAATCACATGATGGCCATATCACATCACAAAACCCCTGCAAAAACAAGTTAGACGCCTCTAATTTTCTTTGCAAGTTTTACGTGGTTTGGGGCTTTCGCATAAGACCGATCTTACCTACGAACAAGAACCACAACGTTGATACAAGTGTTGTCAAGATGCTCATTGTAAATTGAATCTTAACTATGGTGGGAGAGACAGACACCCGCAAAGCCACTTGTGCAAAGCAAGTTGCACGTCAAGCGTGGAGCAAGTCTCATGTGCGATGACATGTAATGTTAGCCCGAGCCGCTTCATCCCACCATGCCGCAAGATGCAAAGTACACGCTAAGACACCGACAACAAAAGCATCAACGCCCACAAAAACATTGTGTTCTACTCGTGCAACAGATCTACGCATAGATACGGCTCTGATACCACTGATGGGTTTCTAGCATGGAAAAAAAAAATTCTACCGCAAGAACGAACAAAACCTAGATCTAATCTAGATAAAAGCCAAGATCTAATCTATTAGACATGAGCAACGAGATAGATAGGAACTAACCCTCATAGATCCGAAAGCGTTAACGAGATTAGATCTCGTGGTTGATGTAGTCGATCACTTGCCGATCTCAAGATCGTGTGGACGATCCTTCCGGCGTCGCGTTCCAACAGCGCTTCCGCAGTCGGTCAAGTTGACGATCCTTCCGACGCCGCGATTCGGCAGCGCTTCCGCAGTTGGTCACACGTGCGGAGTCGAAGCAGACCTTCCTCTCCCCGTTCTAGCGAGCAACGGAGGTAGTAGATCTTCTCCACGGAATCCCAGCAGCACGACGGCGTGGTCGTGGTGGTGGAGTAGAGAATTCTGCAGGGCTTCACCTATGCCTGTGCAGAAGAAAGGTGGAGGAGAGAGGCGGCAGAGATTGGAGTTATGAGAGAAAGGGAGGAGGGGGCGCCCCTGCCCCTCTATTTAAATAAGGGAGGGCGCCTGGGGAGGGGGAGTCCTTGTAGGACTCCCCTCCCTTCTAGGCCGGCGGATTAGGGACTGGGGGAGGAGTCCTCCTCCCCCACGACTCCTAGTCTTGACCCACCAGGACTCCTTGATCCCTATCTTGATTTTCAAGCAAACTCCAAGATATCTTCTAGAACCTTCCGGAACATTCCGAAACCTTCTAGAATCCTCATACAAACACTCCGGAACATTTCCTAACTCAGAAAATGATCCCCTATATATGAATCTTATTCTCCGGACCATTCCGGATCTCCTCGTGATGTCCCGGATCCATTCCGAGACTCCGAACAACATTCGGTCTCCAACACATATTCCATATCTACTTAAAACAACTTCGAACCTTAAGTTTGTCACCCTACGGTTCGTGAATATGCAGACATGATAGAGACACATCTCCTATCAATAACCATCAGCGGGACCTGGAGATCCATAATGGCTCCCACATACTCAACGATGACTTCGCGATCGATTGAACCACTTACATACGAAACCAATTCCCTTTAGTCTCGCGATACTATACTTATCCGAGGTTTGATCGTCGGTATCTCCATACCTAGTTCTACCTCGTTACTGATAAGTACTCTTTACTCGTTCCGTGATATGTCATCCCTTGTGACCTAGTCACATGCTTGTAAGCTAACTAGATGACATTCCACCGAGAGGGCCTAGAGCATATCTATCCGTCATATGGATGGACAAATCCCAATCTTGGTTCAATGCGCTTCAACACATACTTTTCAGAATACCCAATGACACTTTATAACCACCAAGTTACGAAGCGGCGTTTGATGTCATCAAAGTATCCATCCGGTGATGGTGATTAACATAACATCATGGTCGAAGGATTAGGTTACTATGTATTTGAAAGCTTACAGCAATACGAACTTAATGACTTGATCTTATGCTACGCTTACTATGGGTGTGTGTCCATCACATCATTCTCCTAATGATATAACCTTGTTATTAATCAAATCCCAATGTTCCATGATCAGGAAACCATGATCATCAATTAATCATCAAGCTAGTTCAACAAGAGGCTTACTAGGGACTCTCTTATGTTTACAAAACACACATGTATTAGTGTTTCCTAATAATACAATTATAGCATGGGATGTAAACATTCATCATAAACACAAAGATATAATAATAATCACTTTTATTATTGCCTCTTGGGCATATCTCCAACAGTCTCCCACTTGCACTAGAGTCAATAATCTAGATTACATGGTAATATACCGAACACCCATGGTGTTCTGGTGTTGGTCATGCTTTTCCCTAGGGAGAGGTTTAGTCAACGGATCTGCCACATTTAGATCAGTATGTACTTTGCAAATCTTTATGTCACCATCTCGGACATACTCGCGAATAGCGTAAAAACGTAGCTTGATGTGCTTCAGCTTGCTATGTGACCTTGGCTCCTGCGCATTAGCTATGGCACCTGTGTTGTCACAGTAGATGGCCATCGGGTCCAACGCACTGGGAACCACGCCAAGTTCAGTAATGAATTCCTTCATCCAAACGGCTTCTTGTGCAGCCTCCGAAGCAGCTATGTATTCCGATTCAGTTGAAGATTTTGCCACAACGCTTTGCTTCGCACTCCTCCGCTCACTGCAGCACCATTTAAAATAAATACGTATCCCGACTGTGACTTCGAGTCATCCGGATCGGTGTTCCAACTAGCATCGGGTGTAAACCGTTTACAACAAGCTGTTCATCACCTCCATAAGAAAGAACCATATCCTTAGTCCTATTTAGTACTTTAGGATATTCTTGACCGCTGTCCAGTGCTCCATTCCAGGATCACTTTGATATCTGCCTAATCAAACTAACAGCATGTGCTATATCCGGTCTTGTACACAGCATGGCATACATGATAGAACCTATGGCCGAGGCATAGGGAATATTATTCATTTTTTCTCTATCTTCTGCCGTAGCTGGACTTTGAGTTTTACTCAAGG
The DNA here is from genome assembly GCA_910589775.1 of Avena eriantha. NCBI lineage: Eukaryota > Viridiplantae > Streptophyta > Magnoliopsida > Poales > Poaceae > Avena > Avena eriantha. The sequence goes on from OU342745.1 coordinate 357,703,277, forward strand.
TCTTACCTGACAACATGGGCCACGAACCCTTTCTTGCTATCTTTCCATTCTAAACTTCTTTAGAACTTGTCCAGGTATGTACTTGTGAAAGTGCTATTAGGCGTCTTGATCTATCTCTATAAATCTTGATGCCTAGAATGTATGCCGTTTCGCCAAGATCCTTCATTGAAAAACTATTATTCAAATAGGTTTTGACGCTATTAAGAAGTTCTCTATCATTCCCAATCAACAATATGTCATCTACATATAGTACTAGGAATGCTACAGAGCTCCCACTCACTTTCTTGTAAATACAAGCTTCTCCATAAGTTTGTATAAATCCAAAGTTTTTGATTACTTTATCAAAACGTTGATTCCAACTCCGGGATGCTTGCTTCAGTCCATAAATGGAGCGCTGAAGTTTGCATACCTTGTCAG
>OU342745.1:357704693-357753888 GCA_910589775.1 Avena eriantha
GGGCCTAGAGCATATCTATCCGTCATATGGATGGACAAATCCCAATCTTGGTCAATGCGCTTCAACACATACTTTTAGAATACCCAATGACACCTTTATGACCACCCAGTTACGAAGCGGTGTTTGATGTCATCAAAGTACCCATCCGGTGATGGTGATTAACACAACCTCATGGTCGAAGGATTAGGTTACTATGCATTTAAAAGCTTACAGCAATACAAACTTAATGACTTGATCTTATGCTACGCTTACTATGGGTGTGTGTCTGTCACATCATTCTCCTAATGATATAACCTTGTTATTAATCACATCCTAATGTCCATGATCAGGAAACCATGATCATCAATTAATCAACAAGCTAGTTCAACAAGAGGCTTACTAGGGACTCTCTTATGTTTACAAAACACACATGTATTAGTGTTTCCTAATAATACAATTATAGCATGGGATGTAAACATTCATCATAGACACAAAGATATAATAATAACCACTTTTATTATTGCCTCTTGGGCATATCTCCAACACATACCACTAGCCAGCACCTTCTGCTCCTCGTTGGGTTCGACACTCTTACTTATCGAAAATACCGCGATACACCCCCTATACTTGTGGGTCATCAACCCCCTCATTCATGCATTAGTTTTCAAATAAGATTGGTTTGGATTGGAAAAGAGTAGGAAAAGTTCATGCTTAAGTGGTAAAGAGAGCTTGTTTTTTTACTGTGGCTTATGCTTTGTCATGCCATGGTTGATATTGTTTTGGCTTTATGCTTAGTCATCTTCGTTGTAGCATGACATGTTATAAACAATTGTGATTGCTTAATGTACCTTGAAAGAATCATGTGTTATTTTAGCATATTAAAGCATAGTATTGTGGTATTCTCCTTTGATGCTTTATTTGGGTTGACTTGGCGCATGATCACAACATGTTAAGACTATCCCAAGTCACCATAGCCTTTATGATCCTTTAGTTTTCGACTTGCAATATCACTTTATGCTTTAATTAATGATGTTTTGTCGCTCTGCATGATTATGGCCATTATTGTTCTCTTAGTTGGTCGCTCCTAGTCTTTTGCTAGCCTCCATAACCAAGTATGAGTTCCACTCATTCATACAACTCCAAATAAAACCAAGTTATTCTAAAGAGTCCACCATACCTACATATTAGCATTTGCTATTCCAAGTATATTCATGTTTTTATCTACCTTCCGAATTAAACTTGTTATGTGAAAATTAGTGATTAAAGCTCTCACGAACTTTATGGCACACTTTACTTTTCTTACCCGTAATAAACTTGAACCATTGTGTCATCTATGTTGTATATGCTTGCACTTATATGTTGGGGATTAGCAGAACCATGCTGTCATGGGGAACGCTTTCAACATTGCACTTGTACATTGTACCTAGTTGATATCATGCTCTTTTGTCTATGGATGTTGTCGGTGTGAAATGAAAGGGGAGCTTGTAAGTCCATGGAGTTATGTATGTGTGTTAGAGAAACGTATGGGCCGCCGGTCTAATCCATGCCTAATCATGGTGGAAACCTGCAGCGTAACCATAATGAGCTGTCTATGAAGCATTCTTCTTATAAAAAAGAGATAGAGATTGAGAAAAAAAGAAAAAAGAGAAAAAGAAAAAAAGAGATGAGAAAAGAGGAAAGAGAGAAAAAGCACCATTTTCCCATGGTAAATAAAAAGATTGCTGATATGCTCATTGTCTGCTTGCCTTGTCATTTTGATATGGGGATTCTTCCGTATCATCGGGCAAGGGGTACCCCGTTGGTGGTTCTCTATGATACACATGTACTTACTATGACAAGAACTTACCGATAACTAAACTTGAGTAGCATGAGGAGCGGCCCTCGTATTTAAGGGACATGAGATTTCCAACTTATACTTTGTCAAGCATATACTCCATAGTTTGTTCACTTTAACCTTAATCACTTCAAGATGCTTATGATAGGGCAATGAGAGCTCAAAGCTAATAAATACCATAATTTTGAAAGCTCTTTATGAAACTTGAATCCCTGCTTCCTTCTATGAAGGCCTTTCTTTTACTTTTTTGTTGAGTCTCCATCTTCTATCTTTATGCACCTATTGAGAGAGCATAGTGGCCATTCTTAGTTTAATGTGCATTGTCCCAAAACGAATTCATTGATTCATAATGTTGATATTGCTTGTTCTTGAACTATTTGTATCTAGTCACCCTTATAAACTTTGAAGGTGTACTATGCATTTATGTTTGCTACTCTATGAGGGACAAGCTGAATGCCACTATGCTATGTTTTCTTTATGTGAAACAAACAAACGTCTTGCAAAGCATTGCTATTCATGAATATTTTGTTTATGCATTTTCATGTTACAACGTAGTTGCTATGTTTTATTGTTAGAACTTTAACTTTAATGCTATGTTGAAGTACTATGATCCCAGTTATCAATGTTTTAGAAATACTTTGATCAAGTTTATGATGGTGCATGTCACCTAAAAAATTATTCTTTCTTTTTATCACTTACCTACTCGTGGACGAGTAGGAGTTAAGCTTGGGGATGTTGATACATTGCAAACGTATCTATAATTTTTGATGTTCCATGCTTGTTTAGTATCTACTTTGCTTTGCTTTGTCAACACTTTGAGGTATTATTATATGTTTTCTAGGACTAACCTATTAACAAGATGCCACAATGCCAATTTCCTGTTTTCTTCTGTTTTTGGTTCCAGAAAAGGCAGAAAATCAATATTCTCGGAATTAGACCGGACAAAAGGCAAAGTTGATATTTTACTGGAAGCCAAATGGAGTCCGAAGGAGAGACGAAGGGGGGCCACAGGGCGGCAACACCACCCCTTGGTGCGGGCAGCCCTAGGCCGCGCCAGGGCATGGTGTGGGCCCCCTGGCCGGCCACCGACCTTGCCCCTTCGCCTATAAGAAGCCCCCAGGACGAAAACCTAAATCGAACAGCATCCATCCATGAAAAGTTCCGCAGCACCGCCACCACCGAAGAGGAGATTCGAGGGACAGAAAGTCTCTATTCTGGCACCCTGCCGGGATGGGGAAGTGCCCCCGGAGCCATCTCCATCGATCTCCACCACCATCTCCATCGTCGTTGCTGATTCCCATGATGATGAGGGAGTAGTTCTTCCTCGAGGCTAAGGGTTCTACCAGTAGCTATGTGTTCATCTCTCTCTATGCATGATCATATTGTGATCATGAGCTTTGTAATCAAGTAGATCTACCTTGCTACTCAAGTGCTTTAATAGATCTCTGCTCTCCCCATGTGTGTGAAAGTGACAGCGTGCACACCATGGTGGCACTTAGGCTAGAGATTACAAATACTTGTTATGAGTTATATTTGGAGTTGTATGTTTCTATGAAATTGTGGTGTTTGTTGAAACCATCTAGTGCTCAAGGTGATAGTGTGGGGTTATCTAGATGGGGAAAGCGAACTTTGAGGTGTGATGTTATAGCCCTACCATGGATTAGAGTGTCAAACCGGAGAGTAGTTCAGAGTAGTATAATTAATATAAGATATTTATATGAGAGTGTTCACTAGTGAAAGTATGATCCCTAGGCCTTGTTTCTAAGCATTGAAACACCGTTTACAACTAGATCTGTTACATGTTTTCTTGCTTCCATCTTTATTTCAGATTGCCTTTAGTCTCTTCCTACCCGTCAAGCTCTTTTCTGGCACCCCGTTGTCTTATATCTATACCACTTGTATTTTACTATCTCTTCGCCGAACTAGTGCACCTATACACCTGACAAGTGTATTGGGTGTGTTGGGGACACAAGAGACTTCTTGTATCTTGATTGCAGGGTTGCTTGAGAGGGGATACCTTTGACCACTTCCTCCCTGAGTTCGATAAACCTTGGGTGATCCACTTAAGGGAAACTTGTTGATGTTCTACAAACCTCTGCACTTGGAGGTCCAACAACTGTCTACAAGAATAGAAGTGCGTAGACATCAGTGTCGACCCTGCATATGCCGGTCTTAGGGTCTTCGGATGCTTATGCTACCCCAACACCACCGCTGTTGCCCCACATAAACTTGCGCCTCGCTCCGTGCCGTGTGTGTTCCTTGGGTATCCATCTCAACATCATGGCTATCACTGATTTGATCGTTCCACCCAAAAGATCATCATCTCTTGCCATGTTGTGCTTGACGAGTCTGTCTTTCCCTTTGCCTCTAACGCATTACCACCATCGTCTACTCCTACTTTGCAAAGTTATAACTTTCTGTAGGTTGAGCAGCTGATGTTCCCGATGCCATTCACCGCGCCAACCATAGGAACTTCTGTCGTGGGCTCTGCCACGACCACTCAACAGCCTGCCGTGGGTGTTCGGCAGCATGTCGTGGCTGCCCGCAGCCTGCCGTGGGCACTTCTCCTGCCGCGGTAGGATCTCCCGCCCCACGCACGCCGCCTCGGGCCACCTCGCCTGGCTCATCCTTGGCTAGATCGTCGACATCAGGATCACCCTCGTCCACTCCCTCGCCCGCCACGTCTACGGATGATGGTGTCTTAGAGCCTTCTACGAGCTTGCCATCCACGACTTCTACCCTGCCTCCCGCCACGGATGCTCCTCGGGATCGTCGTCCTCGAGCACCACCACCGCCACCATCTCACACCATGCTCACGCGTGCCAAGCACGACATTGTGCAGCCCAAGATGATTTTTGATCTTCATGTTGAAGGATTGTCTCCAATATCGAAGACTTATTGTGGTGCTCTCAAAGAACCCAACTGGCATGCTGCAATGGTTGAAGAGTACAATGCGCTCCTCTCCAACAACACTTGGGACTTGGTTGATCCTCCTCGCCGTGCCAACATTGTCACCGTCAAGTGGATCTTTCGTCACAAGATGAAGTCTGATGGTTCATTGGAACAATACAAAGCTCGTTGGGTCCTCCGGGGTTTTACTCAGCACAAAGGTATTGATTTTGATGAGACTTTCAGCCATGTGGTTAAGCCAGCCACCATATGCACGGTGTTATCACTTGCGCTCTCTAGTAACTGGCCGATTTATCAGCTTGATGTCAAGAATGCCTTCCTCAATGGCACACTCATCGAGACCGTGTATGCTCGATAGCCTTCTGGGTTTACTGATCCCAGATTTCCTGACAAGGTGTGCCGCCTCAACAAATCTCTCTACGGTTTGAAGCAGGCGCCTCGAGCATGGTTTCAATGGTTTGCTTCGTTCATTGCTACTGTTGGTTTTGTTGGCTCCAAGTCCGATAGCTCCCTGTTTGTCTACCGGCGTGGCACTGACATGGCCTATCTCCTGCTCTATGTGGATGACATTATCCTGACATCCTCTTCTCCGACTTTGTTGCACAGTTTAATTGCTTCTCTTTGTAAAGAGTTCAACATGACAGATATGGGTGAGCTTCACTATTTTCTAGGCATCTCAGTCAGACGCACTAAGGACAGTTTGTTCATCTCACAGGAGAAGTATGCATTGGAGCTTCTTGACAAAGCTGGTATGTTACAATGTAAATCTATCTCCACTCTAGTTGATACAGCTTCTAAGCTTGCAACTTAGTCTAGTGATCCCGTGGCTGATCCTACAGAATATCGCAGTATTGCAGGAGGTCTCCAATACCTCACTTTCACTCGGCCAGATATCTCCTATGCAGTACAGCAGATATGTCTTCATATGCATGATCCACGGGCTAATCACTTGCTCCTTGTGAAGCGTGTTCTATGCTACATCTGCGGCACCACCGACTATGGTCTCACTTTGTATCGACGCACATCAAACAAATTGCTGGCCTACTCTGACGCTGACTGGGCAGGTTGTCCAGACAGTCGACGGTCTACTTCAGGCTATTGTGTGTTCCTCAACGCAAATTTGGTGTCTTGGTCGGCTAAGCGGCAGCACACCGTTTCCTGATCGAGTGCAGAGGCTGAGTATCGGGCGGTAGCAAATGTGGTGGCTGAATCTTGTTGGCTTCGATAGCTACTTTTGGAGCTTCATCGACCGGTGCATGATGCTTCAGTGGTCTTCTGTGACAATGTGAGCTTTGTTTACATGACACAGAATCCAGTGCATCACCAGCGTACCAAGCATGTGGAGATTGATCTACACTTTGTCAGAGATCGCATGACCACTGGCGAGGTTAAGGTACTACATGTTCCTAGTTCATCACAGTTCGCGGACATCTTCACCAAAGGATTACCATCGCCTCTCTTCTTGGACTTTCAGGATAGTCTCAACATTCGTTGGCTGCCCAGTTTTGACTGAGGGAGGGTGTTAGAATACATATCCTACATATGTTTGTATAGATGTAGGATATGTATGCGTGTGTATTTCTTGTATATATGTCTGTGTTGTATGCAACCGGGACTCCTTGTAATCCTCTTATATAATGAGCAATACAAGGTCACCTAACGTGTGGTTTCCCCTATCTTACAGTGCTGTATGAGACTATGTTTGTGTGGCTCTGAATTTATCTTGTGGATTATTCTTATGGATTCATCTATCATATTGGCTATATTAGATATCTATATCGAGGGAGGTGCTCATTATGGATATCATTGGATATTCTCATAATATTTTGAGGATGCATCTATCTCCCCTCCGGTGGTATGAATTTTTCGCGTATGTTTTAATGAAATAGACTTGTACCTTCTTGTGTGTATTTGTAATCAAATGCAAATTTTAGTATGCACACATTTAGGGGGAGTCTTTTCCATTCACTAAAATATTGTTGTCTTGAGAACTATCTTGCAAATCCTAGTATTGTCATCTAACATCAAAAAGGGGGAGATTGAAAGAACATTTCATGGTTCCCTGTGTTTTGCGTGTTAGATAACAATACCGTGGAGTTTTCTCATGTGTGCTAAGTGTGCAGGTAAAAGTTATTGTGTTTAGGGGCCGGATTATCCGCCCCCCAAGGGCCGGATAATCTGGCCTGACTCACTTGGCAAAGGCAGGCAGGGCGCGTCGCTCTGACTAGGGGCAGATTTTGCAACGAAAATTCCGAAAAGGGGCGGATTTTCTTCCCTAGACCGGATAATCCAGCCCACGCCTTGGGCCAGATAATCCGGCCCCCAGGAGACGATCAAGGACAGGCAAGGCACGACACTCTGACTGGGGCGGATTTCCCCCCGGAAAATCTGAAGTGGAGCGGACTTTCTTCCCCCGACCGGATAATCCGGCCCTCACCTTGGGCCGGATAACCCGGCCCCCAGAAGACAAGCAAGGGCTGGATCGGCGCGTCGCTCTGACTGGGGGTAGATTTTGTGCTGGATAATCCGAGTCTGGGGGCGGTGTTTTCCCCAGGCCGAATAATCCGGCCCTCACTTGGGCCGGATAATCCGCCCCCAAAGGATCCAATGGCTTAGCTGGGATAGGGGGATAAAAGCCCCTTCATCCCCTTCGGCCAGAACTCTTGATTCATTCGAAAAAGACCAGATGTTGCAAGAGCTCTCTCTCTCTAGATCTCCCACTTCAACCACCCGAAGGCTTCGATCTTTGGGGGAATTGAAGGAGGAGACTACCTACATCATCATCATGAATCAAGCACATCAACTCCTCTCCACTCACGTGGAGAAATCCCCGATCTAGTATTCTCGTTAATATCTAGATCTTGTGTTTTGTTATTGATAACTTATTCTTATGGCAGCTTGTTTTCATTACGAGAGCCTCCAATTTGGCTGTGGAGTTGTGCCCCGCTAGTTGTGTAAAGGCGGCAGTTCCCACCTCGAAGGGTTCCTATAGTGGAAAGGTGGATCAGGTCTTTGGTGGTGGGATCCATCGGAGAACAGGGTGAGGCCTATTATGGCGTGGTGGTCTTAGTACCACTCACCCCTCCAACGCAAATGTACTTCCCTTAACAAGGAAGGAACTACGGTAAAACAAATCCTGTGTCTCCGCGTGCTCTACTACTGTTTACTCGTTCCTCTATCTCACTCGCCTTTACTTGCTAGTAGTTAGGATTGCATATAGGAAAATTCTACATAATAGTATATCTAGAGAATTTACCTTTTGTGTCAAGCCTAAAATTGAAAAAGCATTAAAATTTAAAGTAGCACCTATTCACCCCCCCTCTAGGTGCCCATACGATCCATTTCACCGCCACACCGCCTCACGCCAGTTTCAGCCACCCATCTTACTCCTATGGGTAGCCGGCGGGCCGCTAATCCCGAGTCCTCTCACCGGTGTTTAGAGACTGTGGTTGGTTGGGTCTTGGACCGGCGTCACCACGGCCACCCGTTGGAGGTAAGCCCAAGAGATCCTCCCTGCTGACCGCCGATGCCCGTAGGCCAAGTCGTGGTACTCCCCTAGCTGTCACCGTGCCACGGGGTCCTGTTGTGGGTGTTCGCATGCGGCTAGAAGTATCGCACTCACGTCCTATTCATGCATTTGCCAAGCCAATATCTGGTACGTGGGCTATTTTTTTTGACAATTTTGCAACATTGTAGATAATTCTATTTGTGATGGTGGCCTAATTACTATGTATAGATCTCATGGATAGCTCCGATGAGTTTTTTACAAGCATTTTATCGATACATCCTCCTCCTCCTCCGTTGATACTAAGATCATCGTGGCCACAACTGCTCTAGGAGGATGATCTCCCACAGTAAAGGGGCCCCGTGAAGGGCCGAGATGCTACGCTAGATCAGAATAGGGACACCGGCCATGCCTAGATATACAACGACTACTTCCACCGCACTAAGGCGTTGTATACTCTGGCTCATTTACGATGGCGGTTCTGAATGAGGAGGCCAGTATTCATGAGGCTTCTTCAAGGTGTAAGGACTCACGATGATTATTTCAAGTTGAAGAAAGATGTCACTGGTAAGCTTAGATTTTCTTCCTACCAAAAATGGACCACGACGATTAGGATGCTTGCCTATAGAGTTAACGGTGATCTCGTTGATGTGTACGTGCACATGAGCTATACCACAAGCCTCGATTCCATGCATAGATTTTGCCGCACAATTGTTAAGGTGTTTGGCGATGAGTACTTGAGGCAACCAACAATAAAAGACATTGCTTGGCTTTTGTCTATTAACAAGGTAAGAGGGTTTTATGTCATGCTTGATAGCATAGATTGCATACATTGAGCGTGGAAGAATTGTCTGTTTGCTTGGCAGAGACTATTCAAAGATCATGCCCATGGGTGCACGGTCATACTCGAGGTAGTTACAACACATGACCTTTGGATTCGACACTCTTTTTTGGCATGGCAGGTTCTCACAACGATATCAATGTGCTGCAATGCTCTCCGGTGTTTTCTAGGCTTGCAGAAGACAATGCTCTAGGGGTCAACTTTTCAGTAAACGATCACCCGTATAACAAGGGGTACTATCTACTTATGGTATATATTCTATGGGTCCATATTTATGAAGACAATCCGCAAACCTCAAGACGAGGCTGAGCGTCGATTTGCTAAAAAAACAAGAGGCATGTAGAAAGGATGTGAAGCGAGCATTTAGAGTGCTGCAATGCCGCTAGGGCATTGTTCGACACGCTGCAAGAACATGGATTAAGAAGAGGCTGAACAAGGTGATGACCTGCTTGCGTGCTCATGCACAACAGATTGTTGAGGATGAGCGTGAGGATATAATTTTTGATCATGATTGGGAGTTTGGTTGCAAGTTGGTTCTGCACCAGCCATGACCAGCAACATTTCAAGAATTTCTTCATCGTGCATCACAAAATTCGTGATCGGACAACTTACAATGCAATTCAGGCCGTTCTCATCAAGCACTTGTGGGAGCATGTAGGCCAACATTAATTTTTTATTGATATGTTGAACTATTTATATCATATGTTGACATATTTGTGTGTTAAGTCATGGATTTTTTTTCGCGAAAACAACCTATAACCACGCACACGCCTATATCCGAGGCCGATTTGGCGGCAGTGACCGTGGCAGGAAAATAATGTTCCCCGGTTGGACACACAAGCGAACTAGGGAGGACAACACGTGCTTGCCGAATCCCTGATAGACAAAGATGGAAATAACTGGTGTCCGTTTGGCCTAAGTGGGCTAAAGTGCTATTTAGTAAAAAAGTTCATTTTCTGGATAGCAACTGACCGTGCCGTCTCGAATTCTCGGTAGCAATTTATTCTATTGCACGCGAGTCTGCCATGAAGCATAGTTTTGTTGAGGTGGACGCAGTAAAAAAATTGTGGCGGATGCCGAACTCGATCTTTTCGTAACTAGAGCAAGTTGCACAAACTACAGGATATTCAATTCGACTGACATGTGCAAATGCATCCATTGTGAGAAACGTATTTTAAAATATCAATAATTTCAAGAAAGATTTCGCATATACATTCGAACATTTTATATCGTTTACAAGTTTTCAGGATGGAAGAACATTTTATGTGTCGTGTATAAAAAAAATAAAATATGTCACACGAATACGACTATTCACATACCATTTTCTGTCTTTTTATACACGACACATAAAATGTTATTTTATCCTAAAAATTTGTGAACCAATATAAAATGTTCGAATGTATATGCAAAATTTCAAAATAAGTTTTCTCATAATGGGTGCATTTACACCTATGAGCCGAATTACCGCCTCCCACAAACCACCATCTATTGATGTCATCGTTGTACAAAACACCAACTTTATCTGTTTTTGCACAAGTACTGGTATAATAGGTTGCACACAGGTCCAAATCTCATATTAGTGGATTAATTGCTGATGACTAGGCCCACGACGTGATGATGTGGCATCCATGTGTCATTATCTAGTGTGTTTTTTCAAATTTTATACAAAAATATGAAAAATCTAACAATTAAAACAAAATTCTTTCAAACATTTCTTGATTAGTTAGTTTATAGGGTAGTTTATATTATTTCAGTTATTGAAAGTTTTTTATTTATTTTAAAATTTTGAATACGACACATCGGATAAAACTACGTTGAAGTCACATAATCACTACCTTGTTGACCCCGGTCGTGATATTTGCAATTAATTAACTTAATATGTGACTTGGACCTAAGTGAAACGTATTACACCAATAGTTAAGTTAGTGGTACGCGTGAAAACACACGATAAAGATGGTGCTTTGGTGCTTGTGCATTTCCTTCGAAACTTGCTTTTTTTTTTAAAATATATTCCGAACGAGGCCGGAGCGGACCGGACGAACCGACCTGCTCGTTGCCGATTTCCTTCTTCTGCCCCAAGGCCCAAACCGGTGTGGGTTGGTCTCCGTCCTCCCTTCCCCGTCCTCCTCTCGTGCACTCGCATAGTCGCATCTGCTGACCCGGCACCGTCAGGCAGAATCCCCCATCCACGGAGGGAGCCAATCGAGGAGGATGGCCTCCGAGGACCGCAGCGTGAGGCGCACGCAGGAGAAGAAGGAGGAGGCTGCCGCCGCCTCCGCCTCCGCCGGAGCTGGCTTCGACGATCTGGAGGAGACGCCGTTCCAGTGCTGCGTATGCCTGTGAGTTGCGTGGCGCCCTTTCTCTCCTCTCTCAGTCGGTACGTGGCCATGGGCAGAGCAGCCTTTGTGTGGGTTGTGGAGACCTGTGGTGTGCTGTAGATTACGAGCCCTAGTTTGATCCGATGCTAACCAATACCAACAACGAATTGTTGCCACAAATGCTCACGGGTCTATTTGTTGCACACACAAAAAACATGGTTCTGGTTTGGATGGCCAAGTGACTAAGGGACACATATATAAAGCCCTTGTCGGCTGAATTTGACACCTCGTTGAACATCGATGAACATATTTAAATTGATTTAACTCCTAGGTAGATGCCTGATGGCGAAACAACATGGTGCCGCTTAGCGGCTTACTGGTGTTATATTCGCCTAAAAACACATTACTACTGGTTGCTTCGCTTGCTTTTGCTGTATGGTAAGCACTGAATTGCTATGGCTTCGCTTCTGCAAATATGTGCTAATGATCTCATACTCTCCTACTTTTCTTTTAACTGCCTTAAAATGCATTACCAGGTTGCCTCCCTCTTGCTCTTTGATGACCATTATAAGTTGCACTGGATTTGGTTCTGCACAAATGTACTAATGATCTCATACGCTTGTTCGATATTTCTTGCAGGGAGCTTCTCTATAAACCAGTTGTTATTGGTAAGGGTCTGTTTGTTACGCTGGTCTAAAAGTTTGAGTGTACTTCTCAAATCTCATTTAACGTTTGTTGCTGCAGCATGTGGCCATATGTCATGCTTCTGGTGTGTGCATAAAGCAATGCATTCCATCCACGAATCCCATTGTGCTATATGTAGGCAACCTTATCACCATTTCCCCAGTATCTGTCAACTCCTCCACCACTTGCTTTTAAAGCTTGAACCTGTGGAATACAAGAAAAGGGAAAAGGAAGTACTAGGTGAGTGCTCAATGCCCAAAGCACAGGACCCCTTTGTCTAACAGAAACAATGTTTTTACACACTAAATGTTTATTTATCTTACCAACACAAGATGTATTGTGTTTTGAGTGTAGATTTGAAGTTCTTATTTATTTTTTAAATCATGTTGGGAGTTGTTCTTCTGTAAAGGTATTTCCCCCCCAAAGTTGTTGTGTAATGATGCCCAGAATTCCAAATACCACCAGCTGACTGAACTACATTGCACAAGTTGTATTCAAATCCATCATAACCAAAATGATTGGTCAAGATAGGGATTATCAGGGTGGATCAGAACTCGGTGGGGGTATTAGGTGCATATGTTTGAGGTTTGGCTTAGGATTGGATGGTCCCTACCCATTACTTCGCCAGCATTGGTGCCTTATTGGCAACATGGTCCCTGAAATTCACAATTCTCTGTCTATTTCGGAGTTTAAACCTATTTGTTCTAGCATCAGATTTCTAGAATTATAGTAAACTTAATCCAAACTGCTTTTCCCGTTGTAACGCATGTTTCCTTTATTTTATCTATTAGTACCCCTCACATAGTTACATGTTACTTGTTATGAAGTATGGAATATTATTATGTTCTAACTGTGTCACATTTCAGAGGAAGAGATGAGTGTGGATACATACTCTCCACAAAATATTGAGTTTTTAAACTCCAAGGGCAATAATTACGGTAAGAATTGTTTTCTGTAGCTGCAATAATATCTGCCTCAGTTTAGCCTTTATTCATAAGCCGTGCTGCTTTTTCAAGAAAATGGAAAAGATGGGGACGCCCAGCTTGAAGATGGCAAAACTGGATTTCCAGGAGAGGTTTCAATTGATGACAATACTATGAACGAGCATTCAAAGAAAGTAAAGTTAGAGGATGTGTCATGTCCTGTCTGTAAGGAGCTGCTATATCAACCTGCTGTTCTTAATTGCGGTCATGGTAAGCTCTAAATTTAGAATAAAAGGTTGTTCAGTTTTTTTAGTTTGGTTATCTTCTCAGAAACTGACTTGGTTTTGTGGGAAGTGTATTGCATGTCTTGTTTGCCTTCCTTGGGTGATGAAGCATTGAAATGTCAAGTTTGTGGAGGTCTTCATCCTGGAAGTTCTCCTAATGTTTGTTTAGATCTTGACCACTTTCTGGAAGAATATTTTCCATCAGAATATGAATCAAGACGCAAGAAACTTCAGTCCGAGAACAGTCAATGCAATCCTGAAGAATCATCTGCAGGTAATTTGTTTTCTCAAGATCAGACTCACGTAACATAATATAGCTCTCTACCCTAACAACATGATACTGTGCATCATGATAAATCATGAAATTTGTGTTTGACTTGCTCTGTTTAGCTAAATGCAACCTTTTAAAATAAGTTCTTTGTCCTGAGTTATCCGTATTGATGGCTTTTGGTCTGCTACTATTTACCTTAACAATGCTTTGTCCTTAGAATAAGCACCAATAAATATGCTTACTCTTTTAGCAGTTGTGTTGTCACTTATCTGACCAAAACAAATTACCTTTAATATAACTGTTTTAACACTAATACAATCTACTATTCTTATGTGTGCCAGCAACTCTTCATGGAAAATAAAAAAACAATGCAATATCTAGTTTGTGTCAGCGACACTACATAAAATGATTTTCTTCCATGTGATGTTGATTTAGCCACCAACAATTTTAGATAGCGAAGATTTCTGCATATTTCATGTTGTTGACTTTGTGGTACCGAGAGAGGCATGATGTTGATATTGATATGTATAGGGCCATTATAGTTGGTCAATGGTTATGTGTGTTATTAATATACTGTTGGCTGAGTGTGCAGTTGAACTGTTCGATTAATGATCACAGAATGTTGTGGAATTACCCAAACAATGAAACAACCATGGGTTAGAAAGCGAGAACTGGTACAGGGGTTTGACACCACATGAGAGCGAGTGAGCCTTTGGTACTGTTTTGTTTGTACTGTCTAGCATAACTCTACATGGTATCACATTATTTATTTTGTTTCTTCCAAAAGTTCTAGGGTACAGTGTACATTGGATAGTTTTGGATTTTCTTCTGTTTCATGGAGAAGTTCATGCATTGCTTGCCTATCCTTCATGAAGTGCAATTTGAGATCCTTGTAAATTATGTTTGAAAAGAAGCACATGCCTGATTCATTTTTCTGTGTTGCTTGTGGTTCAGGTACTTCATGCAGCAAAGATGGCATGGATAAACTATCAAAAGAGGGAACTTGTGGACAGCAGAATCTAGACTTATCAGATGTTCACATTGGAGTTGGATGTGACTCATGTGGGGTATGTACAAGCTGTAGAAATTATCAAAGTTCAGATTCTTGTCGGTAATTAGTCAAGCATCCATCTAGTGGATTATCCTTAACAATGGAGCCACTTTTGGTAGAGAAAATGCTTTCGTTCACAATTTCTCAATGATTTTCTGAGTTTGTATCTTACTTTTGTTGCCACCTTAGTTGTACGTGTATATCTTCCATTATAGCCATTGATGTTACCCAACAAATAGAAAGCTTGTTCAGGTAGTCCTAGTTCCCAGAAAGAGTTAGTTGAAAGTTAAGACCCCTAGACCCTAGTTGTCTCTGCAAGACCAGCATACTTCCCTTTAGAGCTGTTCAATGTTTTTTCGTCAAAAAGAACCATTCTGTATGTAATGTGCATGCATTAACTAATTTTTAAATTTATGTTCTCACTGTTCAGTAATAGGCACTACCAACTTTTGTGGTCTAATATCTTGTTACATGCAAAGGAAAACCTTAACACCAAACCCAATATGGAGATATTGTTAAGCACCATTGTATCCTTGCTTTATTTGTCATTTCTTGAATTACTCTCATCCTTTTTATAAGATCGAACTGATGAATGCCTTGCAGGCTTATCCAATCCGAGGCGAGCGATACAAATGCAAAGATTGCACAGAACTTATTGGGTTTGACCTTTGCGGGGAGTGCTACAACACCAAGTCAAAACTCCCAGGCCGCTTTAATCAGCAGCATACCTCTGACCACAGGATGGAACTCGATACTACAGCACTGTACGGCGCGTTCCTGAGATTCCAAGGGATACCTGCGGAAGGTCTGCAACAGCTGATTGTAGAAGAGGCATTTATTGGTCCTGGCGGTATGGTGCAGATAATAGCTGATGATCATGAAATGGAGGACACCGATGAGGATGAGTTGCTGTAGAAACCACACATTGTTTTTAGCAAAGCTGATTCTGGGAGCGAGCCCTGAATTTTGTGGCGTCAGATCACATGGATGTAGTAATACTGCAATGTCCTATATCGTCCTTGTTACCTTTTGCGTCCAAGGTTCATTGTCTTGTTTACGCGTTTGTAAATAAATTTACATTTCAGCCTTCCATCTCAAACAGTAATAAAAATTGCATTTCTTAAATCAAATGCGAGTAACTAGAAGACCTACTGATTGATATCATACCCATTAACAAGTAAGGTTTATTAGTAGAAACATACTACCTCTGTCCACAAATAAGTGTATTTCGCTTTTGCTGTAAGTCATTTTTTGAAAAATTGGACCAACTTTGTAGACAAATGTAGCAAGACACATGGCATCAAATCTGTATATTATGAAACTACATTTCAAAATAGATCTAGCGGTACTAGTTTAGTGTGACAAGTGTCGATATATTTCCTTGTAAAATTGGTCAAATTTTATAAACTTTGACTTGAGACAAAGGCTAAAAGTTGCTATTTACTAAAGTTTCAATTGGAATAGGGTCAAAACAACAAATCATCCAACTATTCTCTTTTCCTTTTCTAGAATACAAAGCTGTCATCTCGTATAGAACTCTATGTTTGAATCTTTTGGGTTTAGGGGTACAAATACAATATCTGGGTAATAAACAACAAAAGATATCTGCAAGTTACATGCTAGCTAAATCAGCCAGTGAATCAAATCAGCCAGTGAATCTTTTGGGTGTGGCAAGCGGAAGAAGCGATGGCATCGGCTTCCAGGAATCGCTCGGCACCGCGGGGTACTCCTCGAATCACAGAGCGTTTTAGGTTGGTCAATTTTTTAAAGGAGCATACATTAATATTAGAAGATACCAATTACACCTAGCCTCTGCAACAACGCATTGCCCTAACGGCCATACGGATGCACACATCAAAAAAAGAAAGAGTAATTTAAAAAAAAGTTCCGCTACAGTGACCCATTCGTTGAAACAACAGTACTCCACCACAAAGACAACATCAGAAGTCCAGCTTCTCCAAAAACGATGCCTTCAAGAAGGGAATACCGCACAACAAGTGCACTATCATCGCCCGATCATAGATCTTAGGTTTTCATCCTGAAGAAAGTCCACGCTCTCAAAACAATGCCTTCAACAAGGCCATTGCCAGGCACAACCAATTAAGGCCAGACCTTGGGTTTTTACCCTGATAGGTAGGACTGTGAACCTCTCCTGTGCAGTCGCGCCCCACTTGCATGCAGCTGCTCCAAGTCACAAGTCACCAAGACAATTCCTCATCAGTACCCAGAGTCGAACCACCATTGTCAGTCCTCAGAACTCGGTCTCCATGATATTCTCCGTCAGCACCATGGAACGAGAACATGCCCCATGATATTAATAGCCAACTGAGCTTCGAAGCGCTCCCTCTGAACCCAAACGGCCAGAGTAAAACATGGGTGCGCACGACCGAATCTTTTCAATCCGGCAATCTCCAAGCATTATTCGCCCATGGGAGTTCGCCGGCGGAACCTTCCGGAACTCACCATTCCGACAAGATCAACAAGGGCAAGCAACAACAGATCTTCATCTTCGCGTGTGAGGAACCATAGGACCGCCTCCATTATTCAAGCACACCAGCAGGCCCCCACGCCGCCGATCAGAACAGCGAAAGAGAAGGCAAGGCAACGCTAGGGACAAGTACCAGATCGGATAAATTCAGATCGAACCCATCTCTATGCGCACCTCGCGACCATCCTTTGCCACTCTGGCTCGTGCCCACCATGGCCAGGAGGTCCATGGCCACGCTTGGTCCCGCCAGAAATTAGGGTTAGAGGGCCAATCTAGGTCTTCCAAACGGAATCCCAACACCAGCACCTCCTCCACCAGATCTCCACCACGGGGAATCGCCGCCTCCACCCCGACCAAGGGATGCCGCCCAGGTCGCCGTGCCTCAGCCTCCGCCGCCACCGCCCCAGCAGCTCCGGCCTCCGCCTCCGACGCACCACCCCCCAGCCACCTTCGGCGGCGATAGGATCCCGTAGAGGAGCTTTTGGCGGGGGCGGGAGTCGCCCTGGGGAGCGACGCGAGGGGGTATTGCGAGGGGGTCTCATGTGTTTACTCTACTCATCAATCTTAAATGGAGGGAGGATTTCACTTCCCCGACCTCTGCACCAACTAGGGATGCACACAGACATTAAGCATCAATACCAGGATTTTAAACTTGGTTAACTACCAAGCCTGGTCCTCAAGATAAATTGCATGAGTATCAGGAGAGCCTGGTCCTCAAGTATAAATAGGAACCTTAATTCGCTTCCGTGAGGATTTGAACTCAGGTATTGAGTTTGTACATCCACTCCCCTAACCAGTTGAGCTAGACTTACTTCCATAGGCTGGTCATAGTGGGGAGTAACTTAGACGAGTAACATGCATACCTACGTAGTGGAAATAACATATGTGTGGTATTATGCACAGTCTCATTTATTGCAATATATTTTGTCTTAAAATATTTGATGTTATGGTAACATACTAATTACCAAAAGACTCTTTCTCATTATTTAATTTGCATGCCATATCATTTAAATGCTTAGTTGATAATACATGTAGGATTATGTTAATACCCAAGTTACTCCCAATACCAGGTTGCACGAGGAGCACAAATTAAGGCACTTTTTAAGGTGAATAAAAAATTATCATTGTACCTTTCCAAAGCGCTCTCAAAAGTATTCGGAGGCATTGAGTTGGAGGCCCTTAAAGAACAGTGGTATAGTGATGTCACACACCTGAACACGCTGAAATTCTCAGTCGGTTTGATCGAGTCAACAATTGGAACCACAAGCACTGAAAGGTGGAACTTAGTCAATCAACCAATCCTGAGGTTTCTAGATGAAAGTTTTCAATATCTCTACTACTAATAAAGGTATCAACATGAATTTCACTAAACGCACACCATCACACATACATAAGCTCTAACAACCGCACGATAAGGCAGTCTAAACACTATCCAACAACTTCTATTAGCCGAACCTGACTCTTTGGTGCACCTAACAATTAGTTTTGACGGACTAAAACTCTGCCGCACGGAAATCCCGCACGGAAACCCCACAGCCCGCACATCGTGTTATTGCTTTGTCGCTTAACAAAAGCCAAAAATCAAGGAAACAATCGCACTCCCGATCCTGTATCCCTAAAACCACGCCTCTTGTATCGCCACCGCGACGGACTCCCCCGTACCATCACCACCTCCCCCTCGCCGCTGTCATTGCCAATTTCCTAACACAGCCCTCGACACCGCCTTCCTGGACGACACCATCGTTGCCCTTGGCAACGCCATCGCCAACTTCCTCGCCGCCGCCATCGCCCCCTTCCTAGGTGACGCCATTGTCGTCTTTCTGGACGATACCCTCGCCACCGCAATCATCGCGCCAGCACATTCGCCCTCCTGCATCGCACCGTCGGGGTTCGGCCACCTTCCTAGACGACGCATTGTCGCCAAGCTGGATGACGCCCTCACCATCTCCATCATCGCCTTACTAGACGCCAGCACCTTCGCCCTCCTGCATCGCGTCATCGGGTGTGTGGCCTCCCCTCCATCGCCTCCTCCGGGTTTGCCATCCTGTAAATCAGTGACAAACCAATCTTTCAGTAACAAACCATTGTTTGCATGATTATCAGAAGATAACTAGATCGTGAATATGCTACACCAACATAAGTAGCACACATGGCTTGAAAGAATTTCATAGCACAGATAATTTGACAGTAAAAAAATGTCAGAGCTGTTCAAATGAAGGTGCCCCTGCTTTTTTCTACATTTATTTTCTTCATTATTAGGAAATTTTATTACTTCCATCATGACAGAATACACCCGCACAGGTGATGATTGGTCCATGATTGAAGATATTAGAAATGAACACAAACGATACTTAGTGAGCATGGACGACGCATATCTAAAAAAGCACGAGTTACTGGCTCTCTTAACTCCCGGATAATTTGTTGGCGATGATGTGAGTATATATAGCTTTATGAAAAGAAGATGCTATTTAGTACAAATACCCATTATCTCCTATGACCAATGTATGCACTTGAAATTGTAGATTATAAACACATACATAATTGCATAAGTGCTACATACCATCTATAGGTGAGGTCGGGTAGATGGGACCAACTAATGAAAATCCCCTTTTCAGACATTCCTTCCAATAAACATTAAAGACATTAATTGGTATGTAGCAGTTATAAATGTCAAAAAACAATGTATCCACGTGCTCGACTCGCTAGGCCTAGGCAAAGGAATGCACTGCAGAGACCTCGATGCAATGGTTAGTAACTAGACCCACTCCCCCAACTTTTGATAAGAGGGTTCCTGTTATTTCTCGCTTCTGGTACTAATACTTTATCCCTTATTATTCATGCAACAGCTGACAAGAATGGAAAATGTATTCAAATATGCATCGCTTCACACACAACTAAATTCTAATAAGGGAAGGAACTAAACGTCACAACATGGCCAAGTGAAGAGTGTATTAAAAGCAGCCTGCAGACAGATGGGTACGTTCCTAACTCAACGCAATCGATATTATGTGTTTTTTGTATGCCCCCTTAATCACATCGAAAAGCTAATATCTCAGCAATTGAAAATAAAGTACCGTAAAAAGATATAGAGAAAACAATGTCATAAGATCAATGTAAGCCAAAAAAAGTAACAGAAACCATTTTACCTGAAACATGCATGCCCTTTTTAAATAGCGACCTTCTCCATATCAGTACGCCCAAGATCTATCTTAAAAGAATCCGAGTAAGTCATTGCAGTATCAGACACCAAACCTAAAAGGGTGACTTGAAAATTCATTGCTATGATTTGGGCGTATGGTTTCACTACTACCATTTCTCAAAATCCTTCCAGCTAGGTGTTCCATAGTAGCAGACTTTTCCCTCTCTATAGTGTCCTTAAAAGTTAACTTGATGCTTTGTAACATTAAATGCATATGTGATTCCCAGATTCCACGGGTATCAAGGATTCTATGCCAACACAAATACTTATCAGATTAGAACTGAACATAGCAACTCTATTTCTCACATTATCTCAAGACTCGACTGGGATTGCAAGCATACAAATGAAAGGTGAACTTGACCACCCGCCTAACTTCCCCATCATTTTATTTTAGAATCCATCCATTACTTAGGCCATTTAAATGGCCATTCCCGCACAAGAATCATCAAATAAATATCGAAGAAGGGCGAGATTTCAGTTTAATTGACTACAGACCCAGGTCCTGGTCCTTATATGCTCAAATTAATCAATTAGGTGATTCTTACCAATACAAGCATAATCTTGAGGGGTGGCCAGAAGCGAATTACCTATGGAAGTATGCCTCCTACAACATCGTGTAGTGAGGTGTCTCCGAGCAGCTGACAGCCAGCGAGAGAAGTGGGAGGATGGGCGGAGACCGTCGGCGACAGAGCACGAACATACTGGCGAGGTGGAAGGATCCATCGAACGCACACCAGCGGTCGCCGAGGCCGCGGATTCGGTGGGGACGAGGTCCGCCCTTCCACCTCCATTGGCGCCTCGCGCTAGGTCCTGGCCTTCCGACGAAGAGGGGGCGGGTAAGATCGGGGGAGTGGAAAGAGGAGTCGGGGCTAGGGGTGTGGAGGTAGGGGAGCCGGCGGCTGATCGCCGATGGGCTGGGGAGGTGAGCTCAGGGAGA
Organism: Avena eriantha; assembly: GCA_910589775.1. Lineage (NCBI taxonomy): Eukaryota > Viridiplantae > Streptophyta > Magnoliopsida > Poales > Poaceae > Avena > Avena eriantha. The sequence goes on from OU342745.1 coordinate 357,725,918, forward strand.
AAGCGTGGGGCAGTGGGGAGGAGAGTGAGAGGCGATTTGGGTGGGGGTATGGCGTTCGTGCGTGAATTCTTTTTTTACCCATTCACTTGACGATGTGGCCTTTAACCTATGTGGCTGTGCGTGTCAGTTTCCGTTACGCATGTCTCTTTTTTTTGCCTTTTTTACTCTTTTGGCTATGTCCTACGATTTCCAAATATAAATTGTTAGGAGATTATTTGATAATTTTGAAAAAAAATTGGTGAAGACTGATTGAGTGACCCTAGAAGTATGATAGCGTGGCGTGTTGGGTTAAAATAAACAATATGGTCATTGTGATTTATTGATATTTGTTTAAAACAACACATATATGTGTATATATATAGAGAGATTATAGTTTGTACTGAATATTTTTAAATTATGGTATGGTCATTGACAGGTTGGCGGTGGAAGAAGACACACAAGGACAAGGAGGAAGAAGAGTGAGAGACAGGATTGGGTTCAATCCGTTCGGCTTTCCTGCGTTTTTTTTTAAATTCATTCTTTTTTTAATCTGATTTCGTTGGGTATTGCAAAAAATAAATAGATGTATGGTTAATTTCATGGAGTGTTAAATTTATATCTGTAACACTCCGTGTTGGATTTAATAAGTTACGGTCCTTGTGTCTTACTGCCGTAATTGATATTTTCTTAAAACTATGAATAAAATAATAATTGTGTTTACTGAATATATATTCTATTTTGTATCATTATAATGAGGAGACGAGTTTTTGGTTCGTATATTGAAGAACTAAGGAAATGGGACTCTAAAGAATATTTAGACATAGAGCACAGCATTATAGAGCGAATAAATAGATGGTCATTCAAGAAAGAAGCATCACCAAAGAATAGTAGCTAATATTGGTTAGATGTTGTTTTAAAGTATTTTTGTAACTGATATTTTAAATTTATGTGACCATGTATTTTATGTGAAAATATGTGTTGACCGTGTGTTCCACGCGTGCTCCCGTCGTTAGACATGAGACGCATTTAAATGGCTCGGTAAAAAAACTAAAAGATAATATTAAAAATATATATTTTAATTATAAATTATGAGACGTGTGTTGCACGTGCACACTTACTAGTAATAAAGTTTTCAATAAGAGTCAAAACGGAGAATGATTTAGCCAACAATTCATGGAAATCTCATCACATGTACTCTCTTCGGTCTGGTTTATTAGGCAAGAACAAGTTTGACCAATAAAATATGCAATATATGTCTAAAAAATATATACCATTGGAAAATATTTTTAAATATGAATCCAATGATATAATTTTTGTGACATATTATGTAAAATTTATTGACCAAAATTAAGATCAAACTTGTTCTTAAACTACGTACATGCCTAATAAACCGGACCGGAGGGAGTATGTGCAAATTAGTCAATCAACCAACCCTGAGGTTACAATGGTGAACTCTATCGAATGATTACAGAAAGAATCAACTCCTCGGCCTTTTCTTGGTCATGATGTCGACCACCACACCAAGAAAGAAAAAAAGAACCACGAAAAGACGCAGCGCGTCGATCCTAAGCAATGATATGCGATGGCCTAAAGCACGCCGCAAGGTGAGGAAGCCTGAAGTGGTGGTGGTGACGGTGACGGTGCCGTTCTTGGGCCCTCGCCGCGTCGACCGCCTTCTGGAACCTCTCGAAGCCGCAGGGGACGACAATGGCGCCCTCGTGCACGGACCCGTACTTCTCTTGCGCCTCCACGAGCAGCTCCAGGATCCGCGGGTGCCCGAGCAGCGCCACCGGCACCGCGAACCGGCGCGGCGCCTCCTCCTCCTCCTCCGCGCCCACCCAGAACGTGGCGCATCCCTTGGTGGTCGCAGTTGGCGCCTCCACCTCCGCCGTGTCGTGGCGGGAGGCGGTCCCCACGAGGAGGTGGCCGCGGGCTTCTTCTTTGTGCTGCTTCATCGATCGAATCCCTCCCTGGTTCTTGTTCTTGGTTCTTGCCTGACTTCGCACGCGGCGGCGAACTGCTGATGAACTCCTCACTTGGAGGATCGATCTCCTCTCCTCTTCCAGTTGAGAATTTGTGCTCTCCCGGTCCCGACTGATGAATTTATATACTAGCCGTCCGTCGGGTGGCGGCATGGACGTGCTTTTGCTTTGCTTATGTCGGTACGCACTCCGATTACGGGTAGGCTTCCGTTTGACATAACCGAACTTTACAGTATTCTGTAGTAAAAAAATATTTTTTTTGATCCAGCCACAGACTACCGGATCTGGACCGATCATGGCAGGCCTTGAGAACAATTGACCCATGGTCCATCTTCTATACACCGGTTTTCAACAACAGCAAACCCTAAAAAAAAAGAAGGTTTTCAACAACAACATTTGTCTTTTTTCCGAAACCAGTCTTTCATATGACATCTTGCCTTTTTTTTCCCCAAGAGCAACCACATATTTCATTAATTGAAAATCAAGTTACAAGGTGTAACATATGTGGATACTAAAGGTAAAATAATTATCCTAAAATCTGTGCAGATAAAACCGCAAGAGATCGAGAAATCAAAGCGATACCTAGTTTTTTTTGCAACCACCAAAGCCAGCGGCCACCGTCCAATTTCAGCGCTGCCGAGACGCACGCCGGAGCCTCCACCATTGCTAGATCCAAAAAAGCACCGTCACCAACGAGACTTTATGAGTCGATGAACTGGCCCGATGCACGCAGCGAGGCACATGGCACTGTGGCACGTCGATCGGGGACGTCCCCATGCTTTCCTGGACCAAGATCCGCCACCTCCCATCGACAAAGTCGGAGAAGAACTCCAGATCCACCACCTCCGGACCAACATCCTTGCTCCAGAGAAACCACATCGCAACGGCCACCAGCGTCGTTGCAAATAACGACGAACGCCAGAGACACACCGAGAAACAGATGTCACCAAATCTTAAGTCCGATGAAAAGACCAAACCGTCGATCTGATCGAACAACACACTTTGCCATCACCCCCGAGATGCCACCGTGAAGGTTCTCACCGGTGTGGGAGTAGAGTTGAGGTAGATCTAGCGCCGCTCCTAGCATCCCAATGACGCACCATAGGAAAAAACTCTAATCCTAAGTACTTGGCTGAGGAATGAGGTACCCCCTCCCTCCTGCCGCCGGAGCAGCAAGGGAAGGGAGAGGGAACCAACCCTCCTACCGTCTGAGATCGGGAGAGAGAGTTAGGGGTCGCCTCCTCCTGCCACCTGTGAGATAGAGGGAGACGCAAAGATCCATGACATCTTACTTTAAGCACACCTTCTGCTGGGAGCTCCTATATCCCGCCCATTGTGTGTGTTAATAGGGTTAACACACATGCCCTTCTTCTTGGGCCATCCTCAACTTGGCCCATTAATAACAACATATATTTATTTTCTTTTTTCTACTATTTTTTAACCTAAATAATTTGTAAACCTATGAATATTTATTGAATATGAACATTTTTTGAATTCCAATATTTTCGGATTTCAGCATTTTTCAAAACATAAACATTTTCAAATCCGAACATTTTTCACACTGGACTTTTTTTAATGGAACATTTTCAAACTTGGAACACTTTTCACAATTGAACATTTTTCAAAAACATAAATCATGGAAAGTAAAAAGAAAAGGAGAAGAAAATAAAAGATAGAAAATGAAAAATATACAAAGAAAAGAAAAGGCGCTTAATGGGCCAACCCACAAGGATTGGTGGTGCGAGCATGCGTTAATAACGCACGCCATGGGCGGAGAATAGGAAATGCCCCCTCTGTCCTTATCTTAACAGATTTTCCAGTTTCACCTTTGTTCCTTTTCTTGAACATGGTTTTACATGAATTAACAGTTTCATTTCTTCAAACATATAATTGTACACTACTCCAATTTTAGTGTTCTAGGCATGCAAGTGTTCTACATAACTTAATTAGGATTTAGTGCAAATGGTTTTCTCAAGATATGCATATGACATATCTTTCTTTATTGAACAAAGTTTGTAGCCTGCAACAATTTTAGTGTTTTAGGCATGCAAATTGGCTACTGGAAGTATTCTACCTATGGTTAATTATGGCTTGGTTTACATGGTCTTCTGAATATATCCATATAGATTGAAGAATAATTTAAATTACAATACCGAGCAAAGACTCGAGGAAACTAACACGCGGTATCAATTATCATCATTTATAATTTGCATGACTGCAACGATATATTAAGGTGCCAAACCACCATTTTCGAATCTCCCCGCGCTACTTTAGTAGTTATGAAAGACTGTTGTCCATCAGACCTAGAACACTTCCATTTTTCCAAAAAATTGAATAGTTATATTGCATTTGAAGTTATCTATTTGTAGTAGGGCGCCAAATATGATGACCAGGTGGATCGTTTTGATCCAGTACTTCATGGCATTATTTGAAGATGGTCGAAATAACGGGATATATAGTGTAAGGCTGTAGTTTATGACCTCTCCAGTTGGTAGTCTTTCTATTTATCTTTCATATTCCGATTTCCACTTACTCCATTGCTTAACCTTTTCTTGTCAAGTAATAATTATACCAGTCTCACTGCCAAATGATTAATCAAAAAGGAGGGATACGAGAAAAAACAACATGAGTTGGACCACATGCATGGTTGTTGGGGGAATGACCCCAGGTAGGGTCAAGCTATGATATAAGGACAAAGTCAACTGACGTGTAAGTTGGTCGAGGTACGAGCCGTTCGAGGTATAAGTGGGTAGGCCGAGTTACCCAAGGCCAGGTTATCCCAGCAGGGCCGACCGACATATAGCGTATGTCAGCATAATGCCTATGTTGTTTCATATGTGCACGTACCAACCTGGCCGGGTCATTCAGACAGGGCCGAGTCAGGGCTTGGCATGCTCAGGAAGGAGTGAGCCAGCCCCAAGGTCAGCGCTTTTCTCTCTCTCTCGGAATTCCGTGGAAACAAGTGCTAGAGACAAGGGCATATGGAACGAGTTCTGAGCAGAGGTTCACAGGCGTGACAGTGTCTGACCCTTGGCGGTCAGACAACATGGACTCTGGGAAATTTCCGTGCAGACACTAGCGACTAAGGAAAGGAGTTGGTCTCACTTCTGCTTTGGTACAAGCATATACCGGGAATATTCGGGCCAGGTGATGACTGCAAGTGCACATATCAATTGTAGCTAGTTTCGAAGTAAAGATATCGAACCCATAGAGATCTATTGGTTAAGGTCTTTATGCCCCTCGTTACTATCTACCAAAGAATACTTGTAAGTTGTCTTTGATCTCAAGTAATAGGTGTTTGAATTGTTTATAATTGTTTGTTGAAAAGTAATTAAAACAAGTAAAAGAAAATAAGTAACAAGATTGTATGAAAGCGTGGTTAAACTCAATAGGGCTAAAACGTTCTCGGGGGTGTAGGATACACCACTAGCATAGTACTATTATTATATGTAATCAAGATAACATACTTCTTATGTCATGACATGTGTTGAGAGAGCCCCATAATAAGATGTTCGCAATAAGTCTCGTAGGAAGCCACTTTGTTAAGCCAAGTGTGAGGTCACCTCTAAATAACCACTGCAATGCCTGAGAGCAATCATCCATACAGGCCACCGCAATTAAGGGTTTCCCCATGGATATCGTAATTAGCTTAGGGAGTCCCTCTTAATCGAGAATATCATTTTGCGGCTCGAAAGTTGAGGCGCCTAGGCAACGCGGTACCCAAGTTGCTTGTAATTAGCCGTGTTGCTCAAAGTTGGCGTGCCAAATAATCAGAGGGTATTTTTCAGCACAAATTTAACTTTATGTTTCAATACAAAATATCAGGCTAACGCCCGTCAAGTTGGGCCCCCGGTCAGTTTTAGCCGTTATGTCGCTGTCGTTGTGGCTACCATGAAGGCTTGTAGCGTTGGCACCTGCATCCTTTACGCGTCTTCTTCTTCCCCAGAGCGGCAATCTGTGGTCGGGGCCATGGCACAAAGATGGGACGTGGACGAACCTGCTCGGCCCCGCTCTCCTCCCCATCCCAAATCGGAGCTCGCCCTCACCATAGCGACACCCATGGCACGACGCGGGGACAAGAATTCAGTCCCGGGTGAGTTATGTCACCATGCCAACCATGCTCGGTCCTGTTGTCCTCCTCCAGAATCTGAGATCGCTGTCGCCATGGTCGCACACGCACCAGCCACGGCGCCTTCCTCTCCGAACCCCAAAGCCACATCCACTCAGTTCGGCACAACGCCAACAAGGTGAAAACGCATCCAGTTTTCTTCTTGTGATTGTAGAAGAACATGTATGTACCGTGTCCGTATCATACTCTAACAATATATACATATATTGTTTACTAGATTTTCATTTGAAATTAGTAGCTCCGTGATGACGAAACATAGAGAACCTAATTGGAATGACGATGAAGACCATGTTTTGTACTCCCTCCGTTCCAAAATATAAGATGTTTTAGCTTTGTGAAATGAGTGTACCTAGACCACTTTTAGTGTGTAGGTTCACTCCAAACATAGATGAATCTACACACTAAAAGTGGTCTAAATACACTACATTCACAAAGCTAAAACATCTTATATTTTGAAACTGAGGGAGTACTTTGCATTGCATCAACAAGGGCTCGCTGACGAAGCATGTTACCAAGAGAGTGGAGTTTATCAGCCATTGCCAAAAATATGTGAACAAAACAATGAGTAATTCAATGCAAATACGCGCAAAAAAGCTAGATCCATGTCATCAATCATCAGTAGGTGGCACATTCTAGCGATGCGTTCAAATGCATACACCATGTGTCATTTAGTTGAAGTGGTTGTTATCCTGAGCAAAATGCCTAGTATGCACATAACATTTGGCTATTCTATGCTACGATTCTGTTGTTATGGGCATGGAAAGAAAAGCTGGGCTTCACTGAATATTACGTAGTTAGGCCTAACTTAGTATTACACAAATAAGCAAAGCTTAGTCTTACACAAATAAGCGTAACTAAGTCTTGACCAAGGAATCATTTACTTCATAGAACTAGGGGGAAACTAAAGATAAAGATAAAGACAAATGGTTCATCAGATCTGCCAGTATGAGCACTAGGTCCCTGGAGCTGGTGGTATCGTCGGAACGAACCAGAATGCTCTATTGTATGAAGAAAGGTGTGTCCCCATATGTTCTGTTGTATCATCACCACTGTTCAGTGCTCCCCTGATATGAATCCACATGAGTTCAACATCCTGTTTTGTGTCACCTCCGAGAGGTGCCAGGAACCAACGTCGTGATACAAGTTCAGCATTTGCTACTGCATCTTCGATCACCAGAGCTAGAATGACGCGCGAGGCTGCATGTGTACCTGCGTGTTACTTACAGTCAGTAAGCAGAATTTTGAATGGGATTTTACATGCTATATGACACCATGACCCACCCTAGATGAATGGCTCCCAAACACGCACGTCGCCGCTATGTTCAGTGACTGCTATAAATGCGTTGCGGTTTGTTGGAATAGTAGTTGGAGGTGAAGACGGCGTCGACATACTTCTCCGGCCGCAGGAAGTCATCCCACAAAGACTGTCCATTCCTTGTCTTCTGGGCATCTAATGAATACGATTGCCTTGTTGAACACCGCTAAGAGTTCGTACTCCCAGGTCTTCCACACCTCCCGAGGTCTATGTGGGAGTTGAACCTTGAGGAGCTCAAGTTCTGCCATGTTGAACCTGTAAGCGAATTCGGAAATGGGCGGCAGCCATCCATTGTTGAATGTGTTGGAGATATGCCCAAGAGGCAATAGTAAAAGTGGTTATTATTATATCTTTGTGTTTATGATGAATGTTTACATCCCATGCTATAATTGTATTATTAGGAAACACTAATACATGTGTGTTTTGTAAACATAAGAGAGTCCCTAGTAAGCCTCTTGTTGAACTAGCTTGCTGATTATTTGATGATCATGGTTTCCTGATCATGGACATTGGGATGTGATTAATAACAAGGTTATATCATTAGGAGAATGATGTGATGGACACACACCCATAGTAAGCGTAGCATAAGATCAAGTCATTAAGTTTGTATTGCTATAAGCTTTTAAAATGCATAGTAACCTAATCCTTCGACCATGAGGTTGTGTTAATCACCATCACCGGATGGGTACTTTGATGACATCAAACGCCGCTTCGTAACTGGGTGGTTATAAAGGTGTCATTGGGTATTCTGAAAGTATGTGTTGAAGCGCATGGACCAAGATTGGGATTTGTCCATCCATATGACGGATAGATATGCTCTAGGCCCTCTCGGTGGAATGTTGTCTAGTTAGCTTGCAAGCATGTGACTGGGTCACAAGGGATGACATATCACGGAACGAGTAAAGAGTACTTGTCAGTAACGAGGTAGAACTAGGTATGGAGATGCCGATGATCAAACCTCGGATAAGTATAGTATCGCGTGACAAAGGGAATTGGTTTCGTATGTAAATGGTTCAATCGATCACGAATTCATCGTTGAGTATGTGGGAGCCATTATGGATCTCCAGGTCCCGCTGATGGTTATTGATAGGAGATGTGTCTCTGTCATGTCTACATATTCACGAACCGTAGGGTGACACACTTAAGGTTCGAAGTTGTTTTAAGTAGATATGGAATGTGCGTTGGAGACCGAAGGTTGTTCGGAGTCTCGGATTGGATCCGGGACATCACGAGGAGATCCGGAATTGTCCGGAGAATAAGATTCATGTATTGGGGATCATTTTCTGAGTTAGGAAATGTTCCGGAGTATTTGTATGAGGATTCTAGAAGGTTTCGGAATGTTCCGGAAGGTTCTAGAAGATTTCTTGGAGTTTGCTTGAAAACCAAGAAAGGGATCAAGGAGTCCTGGTGGGGCAAGACAAGGAGTCGTGGGGGAGGAGGACTCCTCCCCCCCTCCCCAATCCGCTGGCCATAGGAGGGAGGGGAGTCCTACAAGGACTCCCCCTCCCATGGCGCCTCCCCCTTTAAATAGAGGGGTAGGGGCGCCACCTCCAAGCCCTCCTACACAACTCCAAATCTCCGCCGCCTCTCTCCTCCTCCTTTCTTCTGCACAGGCATAGGCGAAGGCCTACAGAATTCTCTACTCCACCACCACCACCACGCCGTCGTGCTACTGGGATTCCGTGGAGAAGATCTACTACCTCCACTGCTCGCTGGAACGAGGAGAGGAAGGTCTGCTTCGACTCCGCACGTGTGACCGACTGCGGAAGCGCTGCCGGAACGCGGCGCCGGAAGGATCGTCCACATGATCTTGAGATCGGCAAGTGATCGACTACATCAACCACGAGATCTAATCTCGTAACGCTTTCGGATCTACGAGGGTTCGTACATATCTATCTCGTTGCACATATCTAATAGATTAGATCTTGGCTTTTATCTAGATTAGATCTGGGTTTTGTTCGTTCTTGCGGTAGAATTTTTTTGTTTTCCATGCTATGAACGCATCAGAATGCAGTAATGCCGACACCCTCCAAAGATGGCAATGTAAATCTCAACGATCTGTAGTCATTTTTAAGAGTCCAAGTACTCCCATCCCGAGATAAAAGGACCAGCCACTTGCCGTTGCCACCCACCCAGTTTTGGTCATCTCCCATTTCCATCTCTTGTTCTTCCTTGATATTCACCACTACTGATTCCGACCACTTATCCAGCAACATCATTTTTCCATGAATATTCTGTAGAGTTTTTTGTCAGTTGGTAAAATCACCTATCATGGATTCCATTACAAATACAATTTGAGAACTAGAAATTCGGATTAAAGTAATATGGACGAGTGTCTCCGCAGATATTGCCTAAATTGTGCTTGTGTCACTACGAAAATACCCAAAATATTGAGTAGGAGCAGAGCCGATGATCATAAATAGCTAGGGCATAATAGCCTTAAATCGTCTAATCTGTTTATTTTTTTAGGAAACAGAATATCACCTAGCAGGCATTCCATTGCAAATCGAAATTGACAACTCATCTATCACCTAAATTAAGACTGTGTCACTGTGAAAATACCATAATATCAAGGACAAGCAGAGCTTCTGCTGTACAGAATAGTCTTAAATGGTTCAATTTGTGCAAACCGTGCATGCACACAACATGTTCGACGAAAGGAACATAGGATTCTGACAAAAGTTCAGCACATATGAATCAACGATATGACTGGACCAATAAGAAAGATACTGGAACTTACGTGGCCATTTGCTGGTATCGGTGTAAAGAAGGCCTATCATGCCGAACGATTATTCGTCCATGTCCCGCATCGTGAAGCGGCAGCCAAGGATGCAGCGAGCGAGGCGACCGACAGAGATGATGTCCAACCCCGTGGCTCTCATGTGCACGTTTGTGGCGTAGAGGTTCGGCCATCCCCAATCCTCGCGGTGGCGGTCACCATGGCCAGCTACATCGTCGTTTCCTACCTGTCGCTTCAGCCTACTGCTACCCCAAGCTCTACCAATATCGGCAAATGGAGTCTGGAATCCGGCAGATTAACGGAGGCATTGTGATAAGGAGGTAGATGGATTCGGGAGGGGATGGAATCGAGGAGGGGGGCAGTTGTTCGAGTAGGGAGTGACCCAGTGAGGAACCACTGCTGCCGGTTCTCGTCCGCGTGGAAGACAAGGAAGTGGGTGTAATTATTGAGGGAACACACCGAAACCGTCTAGAGGAAGTGAAAAAATAAATCGTAAGAGAAAAATGAGTGGCCGACCTATCAATGAGTGAAGGTAGGCACGCGCAAACGTGACTACGTTTGACTTGGATCGTGCATGACAGACCTCGATTCCACTGCATGCAAGTGGCGTAGAACCAATTTCAGGCAGCGCTAGCATTGACGTGTAAAACCGCCGTTTTTCTCCACCTCCACCCTACTACGAACGGTCGTGCACCATTCCAGATATTAGTAAGGGCGGTTCCAATCTTGCAGTAAGCAGTTTCACTTCTCCGTCTCCTTTCCTCCTCCACGGCCTCATCGTCTTTCTCCTCCACGACCTCATCCATTTCCTCCCCCACGGCATCACCCTCTTCCTCCATATCATTTCCCTCTTGCCTATAGTCATGGACTTGTCGAATGTCCGAAATAACGGCAGGCAAGCTACTGCGTACTTCGACATAGAAGTACATGGCGGGAAGAAGATCAATATCGTCTACACCACCGACCCTCGGACGGTGATGAACACTCTGAATAATTACAAGACTTGGCCGTGATTCGAAGAAAGCAGGTTCGAAGGTCTCGACCTCGAGTACATCCGTGATCAGTGTAGGATCGTCGTGGTGCAACTCTCCATGAAGGGGCACGTGCTCATATAGTAGCATTTTTTGTGAGATGTGGGTTGATGGGAACATGTAGACTTTGTTGTCTTTTTATTCTTGAACCATCTATTTGCAAAAGTTCTTGCTATATTATTTGTCTAAATTCATTTTCATGCAAGTGGGGGCAAAAGGATTAGGTCGCTCTTTCATGACTTTCTCGTAAACCACCAGACAACATTTACTAGTGTTGACATCACAAATGACACTCGACTGCTTGAAAGCCCGACTGTCAACATTAAAATCCTAAAGGAGTGCAGAGTGGACATCCAGAAAATTTACTGGATCCAAGGGATGAGGGGCAGCAGGACTGGGATGGCCAATCTTGCCGCCGAACTCATCGACCTGTGGTACGCTGACATAAAGGGAAAATTGCCGAAATGTTGGTGGAGGCATGTAGGGCACAATTACTAGGAGGATAAGCCGCTTTCTAAACCTAATCTGAAGTACGCTGCAATTGACGGGTATGTTAGCCATGAGCTGTACCGCCAGATTGTAAATATTCATTCCAGGCATCACACCATTGAACCACCACCAAGGCAAGTTGTTTGCCCCAGATGCCGAAGTGTAGAGGAATCTACAAGCCGGGGCAAGCGACCGAAGGCATCCTGGGATCATTTGCCTTCTCCAATAGGCTAGGATGTAGACTTTTAGTGCATGATTATTGTGTTTGTATGGGGCTTGTTATGTTTATGAAAACATGTTATTTCAGAAGTACTATGTATAATAGCTATGTTGTGGCATCCTGCAAAACCACTACTAGAAAATCACGTTGATTTTTTGCATTGCATCATCATGACCGCATGCTCATGTCATCATGCCACCTTGCATTTGAGCATCGTCATGTCTTCTTGCATTTAGTTTGCATAAAACTATTTTCGAAAAGTCTATTTTTTGTTTTCTAAACGCCCCGTTTTTATTTTAAAAACAAAACCCGGGTCTCCGGATTATTTTGTTTCGTCTACCGACGGTTTTCAAAAGCCCCGTTTTAATTAATGAAAATTTTATTTTATTTTTGAGAGGCAGCCAGCCCGGCCCGAAAGCCTAGCCGGCCACCTCCAAATTAAAAACCCCAACCTGTTTTACCCTAAACCCTTATCTACCCTAGCCCTAAATCTACCCGCCGCCGCCAGCCGAAATCCTCCCAGCCACCACCTACTCATCCCCCACCACCTGGTTCCTCCTCCACCAACCAGCCCCACATCCCTCCACCCCTTCACCTCACCACATCAAATTGCCGCCCGCCACCTCGCCTCCCCTGGCCCACCACCTGAACCAACCCCGCTCAATCCCCACGCCACCTGCACGCATGCTCCCGCGCTCCCGCCCACGCGCCCAGGCACCCAGACCCACCCCGCCTGCCCGCGTTGTCAGCCAGTCCCACCCAGCGATGGACAGAGCATGTCCCCGATCCCCAGGCCCCGTGCCCCTATTCCCCGCTCGCCCTGCCACGCAGCCCGGCCCCACCCCTACCGCGTGCCCCGTGCGTCGCCTGCCCCACGCGGCCTCGTTCCCCATCCCCTGCACGCGTTTCCCCAGGCTTCCTCGAACCTCGCCACCGCCCTGCCCGGCTCGGCATCGCCCCGCCGCGAGTCCCTCGCCAGAGCCCCTCCTCGCCTCTCCTCTGCCGCCGCTAGGAGCTCCAGGCCGTTTTCCGCCACCGCGGAGGCCGCGCCCACCTCCTCTACTTCCACCAACGCCGCGGCCGACCTCGTCCTCCTCTCCACCGACCTCGAGGCCCCGACTCGCCTTACCCCGCCGCCGGCGTCCCCTCTGCCGCTCGAGCTCACCCCGCCGTCACATCCTCCCGCCCTCGCGCCGGCCTCGCCTCCTTCCTCCACGGCCGCCCCGCCTCCACCATGTCGCCGACCCCGCCGCCTCGCTCTGCGAGCGCCCGCCGCCGCTGCGTGGCCCCGGCCCACGCGCCCTCCCCCTTCTCCGTGTCGGCCTGGCCGTCCTCGTCCTCGTCGGCCCAAGTTTCCCTGCCTCCCTCCGTCCTCCGCCCCGCGCCTCCCTTGGCCTCGCCTCTCCGCGCCAGCAGGTCCCTGGCCGCCTGCTCCTTCCATCGGCCGCCCCTCCAGCTCACCTAGGCGGTGCCATCCCCTCCTTTCCGCGTGCCTCTGCTCGCCCCTCGTCCTCACCAGCACGACGCCAGCCCCGCCGCCAACTCCTCTATCAACCGCCGCTGTCCCGTCTACCCCGCCGTCCCTAACCGCCACCCAGCAACCTCGCCTCGTCCGCGGCCTCCACACCGCGACGCCGTGGGTTCCTCTGTCCCCGGCCTCTGTTTTTATTGCCTTACAGGGAGATCCTTTTCAATAGTTGAAGGTAGCGATGTAACCGTGGTGTCACATGTCTGTGTGCTCTTCCCGAGGTTGTACTATTATGTGGTGCTGTTACAGCTATGTTGTCTTCTGCCTGCCGAGTCAAAACCCCGGACCTCTAGCTCTTCGCGGTCCGACAAGATCTCCGTCGCGGATTCAAGAGACCCTAAGTACCACCGAGACACCTCGACAAACCGGCACCCTCCAAGATCTTCCCTCCGATGCGGCAAGTACTTCTTCCTAGATCTGATGCCCGAGAACCCAGACGTCAAGGTCGTCGACACAGATACGCCAAGTACTTCCTCGAGGACGCCAAGTTCTTCACCCCGGACGCCAAGATCGACCCAATACGCGGACCTGACAAGATAGTCCCCAACCCGCCAAGTTCGCCTACCCGGACACCGTGCGACAAGATCTACTTCCCGGATCCAAAGACCCCGGTACCCGAACCACTCAAGTTCGCCATCGATGGCAAGACCGACACCGACCCGGGGCGAACCCGATGATCCTCTGACGCCAAACCAAGTCCTTCGACCACCTCCATTGTCCGAGAACGTTCCCTCCAAAGACCGATCCCGTCGAATCGAACCTCGTCCCCATCGAACCCCGGACCCCGGCACCCCAAGACCTTCGACCCCTGATGTGTGACCCCTTTTCCGAGACCCCTATTTTTATAATATATAACATATATCTGTTGCATATTAAATGGTTCATGCTTGCATCTCAACATGTGGGTTTCGGGTATTTAGTCAATGCCTCTAATAATTAAATATGGAGTCCATCTGCGGGATTGCGTTGTCTTATTCCGGACTCCATTTAAATTTGCGTAGCGAACCGATGCCATGTTCTTGTTAATACAACATTTAAATTGCAGGGGTCTAGATAACTTGAACCATATAATCATTTGTCGGGACCCCGGTTCCGCTTAATACTGCCTAATCGCACTGCATATGCATCATATCATAATCATGGCGGATCTTTTGCCGTAGTATTAAATAGTGCATCCGGTGTTTGTTTTAGTGTTTGCTTCTTCGCGGATTAGGCCGATGAGTGGATGCGAGTATCGACAAGTTCTCTGGATATGATCCTTCGGCAGTGTTTCCCAGGCGAGCATCTCTCCCCCTTTTACCTATTTTGCATTTATAGTCTTTATTTCCTCCTGTTGATCTATTGCTATCCGTGTCACGATGCTTTAGTTTCCGCACCCCAGTTATATCCCGTGCAGCCTCTATATTGCCTTGGACACCTCCTATTACCTGTGTTTGGGTAGATAGCTGGCCTTGCGAGTCCTAGTCGCTTGCTCAGGTGTGATCTCGTGTTGTCAAGTACCACAATTGTTGGAACGCTGGCAGATGTTTATTTGTGGAAATGCTTATTGGTGGAGTTGGTCATGACTTTAAATACAACTATAAAAATGCTAGATATAACTAATGCAGAGGCATCGGTGGGCAATAGATGTTATTTGGTTCTTCCACGCTCACTTGTGTCCCGTAGGACCCCGAGTACTTGATACCTGTTCCTTGATTTTTCGCACTATCCACATCCGGGAGGCCTTATGGACCCCCCTGAGCCAGAGCTTGATTCATTTCTATTTCTTGGGGCCACAAAGTAGTTTGGGGCTTTATTACTATCCTGTACCTATGCCATGCTTTACCGCTTTATTTAAGATTGTGCGTGGAGCACCTGTACTGTTTAGGATTGCGGAGTGTTTTCGCGGTATCGACAAGCCCAGTCACACTTTCGGGTTCCCAGTCGTTTACAGCCATTGGCGCAAACCTTGGGTCCGTCTCGGAGCCGGCCAACTTCGTTGCGGGTAGCTTAATGGGGTGGCCCCCTGAAATATTTCTGAATCCTGTGATCACTTTGTCGTGAATGCCTCGTTGGGTTTTGATTTGGTTTTTCCGAGGTTGATCGAGTGTGTGTTGCTATTTGTGCACCCCTGCAGGGTAAAACTTTCTGGAAGCCGTGTCCACGGTTATGGACTACTTGGAGCACAGTATCTCGATCATAGACAAGCATAACTAAAGTAGTGCTATAAATTTGACTTAATATGTGAATAGTAATCAGCTCAAGTATAACGGAATGGATATTAAAAATGCCAACAGCTGGTGGATCTGGATTGTTTTGTGACATGCTAAATGCCTAGTAAGTATTGCAACTCCAATGGAATGTGCTAAAAGTGCCAACAACTGCTGGGTTTTGGGATTCCTCAGGACAATTATATCTGACTAGTAACGGTTCCAACTACAACGGATTGTTAATTAAAACTGCCACTACTTATGCTTCAGGATGACCCACGCTATCTATATCTGATTAGAAATTTCTGCAACTATAATGGAATGAGTAAAATTGCCAACTGTGTGAGTTCCTTGGTCTGACTTCCTCGTTTGGTCTCGAGGGGGAAATACCAGGATGGGTTTGTTTGGTGTTAGCTTCAGGTTGGATCTGAATAGGTCTTTCTTATCCCTCTCTGATAACCGCTAGTTGTATCGAGTCTCTATAGGTTGTTTAGTGCCGCTGCGCTGCCGCTTCAGCCCACCATACCTATGTAGGCGAGAGCCGCCGAATTCTAGCCTCGCCGTGTACTGGCCTCAGTACTGACGCTCCTCTTTTTCCTTTGCCCTTTGTCGGCACCCCTTTTGTTTTAGCAGGTTTGAGATCGACGCTGTTAGCAGGGTTACCCTTCTGGCTTGGCCTGGGCAGGGTTATGGACGCCATTGGTTATTGTTCAGGGCTCTTATCCCCATTTGCATCTTGTCCGTATTCGGACGCTCTATCGTTTTCAAGGTGATTTGAGTCTTTGTATTGTATATCTATATTCTTGACTCAGTGAGTCGCTGTTGTATATATATTTGTTCGGTGGGTCCCATCGAGGACTGTTGTGTAATGTTATTACTTCGTTTTCCACCCGCACGAAAGTGCCTGGTGGGCGTCCTTGAATCGTTTCTATGCGGGTTTGGCGGGAAGCGCTAAAACTTGCATAGGGCCGATTTGAGGGTTTTACATATGTGTGAGCAATTCCACACTACTGTGTATTACCTTGATCGAACTATAATTTTGGTTTGTTTGTCTATGATTGTATCCTTCGCTATAATAGAAATTGTGCCCTTTTGTGGACAACGACATCTGATCTTGTGGATCCTAGCTTATGCATGACAGTTCTAGATTCTGCCGCAAGCAAAGGGCACAGACAGAATTTGTAAGTATGAATGTTGAGCATACAAAAGGGGGAAATGTAATTCATACAGGTTAACTACCTAATAGCATAGGGATCATACGAGCACAGTTCTTACACACAAAATGCTTAGAAAATACATGCGAGATAAAATACAGGCGAGATAAAACTAGGAACGGAATGCAAAACTAGTAGTGATAAACTGCACACTCACCCATCCGCCAGATCCTGTTGAGCATCTTGTAGCAGACATACGCGTCCCTGGCTACGTACTTGATCACATCGTAATTCAGGTGCCTCCACTCCCATCGCTCGTGCAGGTGCTTCGGGAACTTGACCTTCATGCCAGCGTACTCGCGATCGATGATGTCGGCAGCGAGTCTAGCCATGCCGGCTTTCCCCGTATTGTCATCCGGGTACCTCCACAAACATTGGAGATCGACGTGATTGACAACATGAATGAGGAGATCCCGCTCTAGCTTTGGAGTGTCATTCTTGATGTCAACGCTGGCGAAGTAGATCTCCCTCTTGCACAGGAACTCGCGAAGCTCCGGGCATACACAGTTGGCCCTGCATACATGGTATAGGAGGTAGTGGTTGCGCATGGATAGCTGCAAAAGCGCCTCCCTCTTCCTATCTCTGGTATACTCGAGGTCAAGGCCGACAATCTTATACCTATCCATCGGCTCCCGTAGCCATCGCTCATACATTGCGATGACCTTGGCAACCTCCGCTGATGCATTTGTGTGGACAACCATTAGCTCAGAGGTGCCATGGGCGGTGACGGTGTACTCGTCGATGAAGTCGCTCCCGTCGCCGAACACGTCGTACTCTGCGTCCATGGCAGCAGCTAATGCGGCGGAAGTGGTTTAGCATCATTAGCGGTGGCTAGGACGCGTCGTAGGTGGTGCCTGCGGCTGCGTCAATGGTTCTTGCGGTGGCGGTGGCGAAAGGAGTTGGGGATTTTTGCACAGTGCTATGCTGTGGAGACGGAAGGCGATGCGTAAAAGGGGGTGTGCAGGCGTTGTAAATTGCATTTACCAATATTCTGGTCATACCCAAGCAGAAGCAAGTTTGACCAGGCGACCACCGTTGGTTTCCAATCCTAGCGATTAAATTCAATGGCCGTACCCGGTAGGCAATGGGACAAGTGCGCGACATGGCTTTGGTGTGGTAGAGACAGGTCACGGAGACCACCGTCCCGTTGCCGATCTGCAGCGGGTGCGCGGTGCTGACATGACGTAACGTGAGAGGATAGAAGGAAGTGTATAACTATTTGTGATTATTATTTCTAGCAAGTTTAAGGGAAGTGTAAGCATAGACAGGGACCTGGCATCCCTACACCCCGGGCAGCCACCCAGCCGCCCAGGCCTGGCGATTGCGCAAAGCTTGCAATTTTGTTTCTTTAATTTGGTGATTTTGTCCATAATTTTCCAAATTGAAGCTCGTTTGCCCAGGTTTCTAGAAGTTTCTGGGTAGGACACTGGTGTAAGAATGCACGATCAAGCAACTTTGCAACACACGTGTCGGTGGAAAAGCACGAGGTTTCAACACACCACATAGTTTAAGGGTCTAGAAACAGTAAGAGAATTAAACATTATTAGTGGTCGGGCCAGCACAGTGACAGGTTGGTCGGCTAGAAGTTGTTGATTCCTAAGTAAGGGGACACCAGGCTAGTCTTGACATACTCCCTCAGGAATTTTCCATAAGCAGCATGCTTAGCCTTGGTCGTCGACTTGTGTTTACTAACTGAGCTTTTACCGATGCCAACCGCATGCAGAATCAAGCTTGCAATCCTTGAGTTGACTCCTTTCTTACAGAAAGGGCACCTGAGCTCCCCAAGTCGAGTGCGGAAAGGGATTCTCTCGCTCTTGAGCTTCTTCATGACATGGCAGCTCTTGTTGTCCCTGTTCTCCTTGTCAAAATCCGTATCACTTAAATCTACCTGTAATGTATGAAATGCAAGTAGAAATGAGCAAAAAAAATCCCTCCCACAATTCCAAGTTACTTTCAATACAATAACATATTTATACAGGTTCAGCAGTTACTCCCTAGCCCACTCCTAAATTAATATGGTTTGTGTTCTTGATAACTTATTAATAAATAAATAATGTGGATTCATTCAGAATAGACTAGATCTCTCCATGTACCAGTTTGTACGATGCATCTAATCATTAGGACTAGATTTTTTTTATGAAACCAGGACTAGATTAAGCTCGAGCAGAAAATATGAAACATGTAGAAATAGATGTACCTCCGGGTACATGAGCGGAGTGTGTTCGTCGAACTCCACGCCCTCATCGGGGCCACCGAAGTCATCAGCACCAGCGAGCACATAGTCCCCCAAGGGGTTGAACTGCACGTCCTCCTCACCTTTTGCTGCATGATGCTCCTACAGATCTGCCACAAGAAGCACTACCCCGGCGGAGATGCCCGCACACTCACCCCCACACACTGGTTTCATGGAGAAGGTTCGTGGCTGTACGTTTAGGATTGTGGGGTTTTGCTAGATAGGGCAGAGAGAGGAGTGGATGAGTGCGAATGGAGGACCCTATGGGCTGAGTTTTTAATGCGGGGACATTTAGGCCTCCTCGAGGGCCCCGACAGTCAGCTCTTATGGCTGCGGCTGCCGCGTGGAAGGTTCATGCGATGGGGGCCTATCGGAAGTGAGAGTACAGGCGCGCTGCGTAGTAAAAATGGTATAGCCCAAGGGCCGTGGATGACCAGTTGTCGTGTAGTAGACTTGTAGCCTTTGCAGACTACATTAAACGTGTCATGACCACTCGATGACTTTTTCCATGGACGACTTCGTGTTCCTTCTTGTAGAAGTCTTGCTAAGGGAGACGTCTGTGATGTCTCACGCTGTAGTGTGAAGGGCACAAGGTGTACAATGATCCTCATTGGATCACACAGGATCAACGGTTGGTGCGCACGATCCGCGTGACAACTATGACAACCAATCAGGGCGTAGCAGACGGAGTGAGCACATGTTTGGGCTTCTACGAAAGAGAGAGAGGGCAAAACTGAGTAGTATCAAAAAACCAAGGGCAAAACTGAGTAGTATAAAAATGGAAATTGAGTGTCTTGTACAATGAAATACATCATGACATACATCAAATTATTCCAAGATGGATCCACTAGAGTTCATTGGATGTGTGTTCTTCCCATAAACCACATGGATCCACTAGAGTTCATTGCATGTGTGTTATTCTCATAAACCACATGGATCCACTTGAGTTCATTGCATGTGTGTTATTCTCATAAACCACATGGATCCACTAGAGTTCATTGGATGTGTGTTCTTCTCATAAACCACATGGATCCATTAGAGTCATTGCATGTGTGTTGTTTTCATTAACCACAGCTAGAGTCATTGCATGTCTGTTCTTTTCATAAACCACATGGATCAACTAGAGTCATTGCATGTGTTTTCTTTTCACAAACCCCATATGGATCCACTAGAGTCATTGCATTTGTGTTCTTATCCTACGCCAGCACTAGAGTCATTGCATGTGTGTTGTTTTCATTAACCATAGCTAGAGTCATTGCATGTCTATTCTTGTCTGTTATTTTCATAAACCACATGGATCCACCAGTGTCATTGCACGTGTGTTCTTTTCATGAACCACAGCTAGAGTCATTGAATGTTTGTTCTTTTCACAAACTACATATGGATCCACCAGAGTCATTGCATGTCTCTTCTTTTCATAAACCACATGGATCCACCAGTGTCATTGAATGTGTGTTCTTTTCACAAACCATATATGGATCCATCAGTGTCATTACATGTGTGTTCTTTTTGTTGGGTCCGCAGCATAGAAAACAAAAAATTTCCTACGATGAGAACTATACGCCAAGATCTATCTACTAGATACAGAGCAACGGGTGGACATACATCCATGGAGAACTTACCCTCGAAGACAACGAGTTTTGTTAACGAGTCGGAACTCGTGGTTGATGTAGTCGTACGCTTGCCGATCTCAAGATCGTGTGGAAGTCCGAGCGCCGCAAATCAGCAGCGCATCCGTCCTCGCACACACGTTCAAGCCACCGGACAACCTCCACCTCCTCGCTCCAGCGAATCAGCGGAAGCAGCAACTCCTTCCAGACGCAAGGCCACTGGGAACATGTATCTCGCTAATCCGAGACCATGGGGGAATATCTAGAGGGGGAGAGAGATCCTTCACGAGGAGGTGTGAGGATGAAGGAGGGAATGGGTGGCCTTTTATAGGAGGAGGGGGGATGCCCCTCTCTCCATGGCCGGCGCATGGGGGGTGACCCCGCACCTCCCCCATTCATGTGGTGGTAACCCCTCCACATTAAAATGCCCCTTAACATTCTCTTTTAAAGTCTCCACTTTAAATGCATTAAATTTCTCCAAATTTAATGCTCTCTCATTTAATAAAACTTTTCTATTTATTTTATTCAGAATTTTGTTAATTACTTTAATTAACAAACATTCACATAAAACCCCTTGCAACATTTCAATATTACATGCAGAACCACTTTCTGCAATTTCACCCGAAACAATTCCGGTTTCTATCGAAACAATTCCTGTTTCTATCGCAACATTTCCTGCGATTTGCAAACCTTTTGTCTGGAACATATGTGCTCCTAAATGGTGTCCGACAACCCTTAAGTGTGTCACCCTACGGTTCGCGAATAATCCAGACATGATTGAGACTCCTCTCAGATCAATAATCAGAAGCGGGACCTGGAGATCCATACTGACTCTTGCATATTCAACGATGACTTTTGTGATCGTGAGAACCTTTAACGTCAGCAATTTAATCCCTTTGTCTCATGATATAATACATGTCCGAGATTCGATCATCGGTATCCAAATACCTAGTTTGATCTCGTTACCGACATGCACTCTTTTCTCGTTCCCATGATACAACATTCTAGTGATCACATCACTTGCTTGCAAGCTATCTTAATGTGATATCACCGAGAGGGCCCAGAGTATATCTATCCGTCATTTGGATTGACAAATTCCACTCTTGATCCATGAGCCTCAACATAACACCTTCGTAGTACTGAACCCATCTTTATAGTCACCCTGTTACGGTGTGATGTTTGATGTTATCAAGATACTCTTCCGGTGTTAGCAATTAACATGATCTCATGGTCTAAGGACTAAGACTACTTTGTATGATGTTATAGCAATATTAACATAATGACTTGATCGTAATGCTATACTTCGGATGAATGTTCATCACATCATTTCAAATGCTGTGACCTTGTTATTAACAACATCCAATGTCCATGATCAGGAAACTTTGATCATCTTGTTAATCAACAAGCTAGTCTATAAGAGAGGCATAACTAGGAACCCTTTTTGTTTATTAAACACACATGTATTGATGTTTCCTATCAATACAATTATAGCATGCAAAATAAACATCTATCATATACAAGAAATATGTAATAACAACTTTATTATTGCCTCTCAGGGCATATTTCCTTCAGTCTCCCACTTGCACTAGAGACAATAATCTAGTTTACACAGTGATAAATCTAACACCCATGGAGTTCTGGTGTTGATCATGTTTTGCCCTAGGGAGTACTTTAGTCAACGGATCTGCTACATTTAGGTCCGTGTGCACTTTACAAATCTTTATATCTCCATCCTTGACATGCTCGCGGATGGAGTGAAACCGGCGCTTAATATGTTTGGAATTCTTGTGAGACCTTGCTTCCTTTGCGTTGGCTATGGCTCCATTGTTGTCACAATAGATCACCATCAGGTCCAACGCACTGGGAACCACACCTAGTTCTGTAATGAACTCTTTCATCCAAACTGCCTCCTGCGCCGCTTCTGAAGCAGCAACATATTCCGCCTCCGTTGTTGATCCAGCCACCACAGGTTGTTTGGAACTCCTCCAACTAACTGCTGCTCCGTTCAAGAGAAATACGTATCCGGATTGAGACTTAGAGTCATCCGGATCGGTGTCAAAGCTAGCATCGACATAACACTTAGCGACTAGCTCTTCTTCACCTCCGTATATAAGAATCATATCCTTAGTTCTTCTCAAGTACTTGAGGATGTTCTTTACCGCTATCCAGTGTTCCGAACCTGGATCAGATTGGTACCTACTAGTCATACTAATAGCATGTGCCACATCCAGTCTTGTACATAGCATGGCATACATAATAGGGCCTATGGCCAAGGCATAGGGGATCTTATCCATCATCTCTCTTTCTTCCGCCGTAGCCGGACTTTGAGTCTTACTCAATGTCTTGCCTTGCAACATAGGTAAGAACCCCTTCTTACTTCCGTCCATATTAAACTTCTTTAATATCTTATCAAGGTATGTACTCTGCGATAGCCCAATTAGGCGTATTGATCTATCTCTATAGATTTTAATGCCTAATATATATGAAGTTTCACCAAGGTCCTTCATCGAAAATTTGCTGTTTAGATAACTTTTAACACTGTTTAAAAGATCTATATCATTTCCAATCAATAATATGTCATCCACATATAATATCAGAAATGCCACATTGCTCCCACTCACTTTCTTGTAAATACAAGCCTCTCCATAAGTTTGGAAAAATCCAAACTCTTTGATCACCTCATCAAAGCGGAGATTCCAACTCCGGGATGCTTGCTTCAGTCCATAGATGGATCGCTGAAGTTTGCACACCTTATTAGCATCCTTAGGATCGACAAAACCCTTTGGTTGTATCATATACAACTCTTCTTCAATATTACCATTGAGGAACGCAGTTTTGACATCCATCTGCCATATTTCATAATCGAAATATGCAGCAATTGCTAACATAATCCTAACCGACTTAAGCATCGCTACGGGAGAGAATGTCTCATCGTAGTCAACTCCTTGAATTTGTCGAAACCCCTTTGCGACAAGTCGAGCCTTATAGATGGTTACATTACCATCAGCATCAGTTTTTCTTTTGAAAATCCATTTATTCTCAACGGCCTTTCGATCGTGAGGTAAGTCCACCAAGGTCCAAACCTGGTTTTCGTACATGGATTCCATCTCGGATTTCATGGATTCTAGCCATTTGTTGGAATCAGGGCTCGTCATCGCTTCTTCATACGTCGCAGGGTCATCTATTTCATCAATCATGAAATTCATAATAGGATTGCCGTACAGTTCAGGAGCTGCACGTGTCCTGCTTGACCTGCGAGGTTCGGTAGTGTCCTCTTTCGGAGTTTCATGATCAATATCATTAGCTCTCTCTTCATTAGGTGAAGTCAACTCCGAAACAATGAAGAGAAGGTTCAATAACCTCTTCGAGTTCTACCTTCCGACTACTCACACCTTTCGCGAGAAACTCCTTCTCAAGAAAGGATCCATTCTTGGCAACAAAGACCTTGCCCTCGGATCTGTGATAGAAGGTATACCCAATCGTTTCCTTAGGGTATCCTATGAAGACGCATTTTTCTGCTTTGGGTTCGAGTTTATCCGGTTGAAGTTTCTTCACATAAACATCACATCCCCAAACTTTAAGAAATGACAGCTCCAAACCATAATTCATACGGTGTCTTTTCAACGGATTTAGATGGTGCCCTATTTAAAGAGAATGTAGCAGTTTCCAGTGCATAACCCCAAAATGACAGTGGCAAGTCAGTCAGAGACATCATAGATCGAACCATATCCAATAAAGTACGATTACGACGTTCTGACACACCATTACGTTGTGGTGTTCCGGCAGGCGTGAGTTGTGAAACTATTCCACACTCTTTCATGTGTGTGCTAAACTCGTAACTAAGATACTCTCCTCCACGGTCAGACCGTAGAAATTTGATCTTTCTATTACGATGATTTTCCACTTCATTCTGAAATTCTTTGAACTTTTCAAAAGTTTCAGACTTGTGTTTCATCAAATAGATATACCCGTATCTACTCAAATCATCCGTGAAAGTAACAAAATAACGATATCCACCTCGCGCCGACACACTCATTGGTCCACACACATCAGTATGTATGATTTCCAATAAATCTGTCGCCCGTTCCATTGAACCGGAAAACGGCATTCTAGTCATCTTGCCCATAAGGCATGGCTCACATGTATCAAATGATTCAAAATCAAGTGATTCCAAAAGTCCATTAGAATGGAGTTTCTTCATGCGTTTAACGCCAATATGACCTAGATGACAGTGCCACATATGTGCAGATATATCATTATCAAGTTTAATCCTTTTAGCATCAACATTATGAATATGCGTAATACTACTATCGAGATCCAATAGAAATAAACCATTCAACACAGGTGCATGACCATAAAAGATATTATTCATATAAATCGAACAACCATTGTTTTCAGATTTAAACGAATAACCACTTTGCATCAAACATGATCCGGATACAATGTTCATGCTCAGTGCAGGCACCAAATAACAATTATTCAGGTTTATAACTAATCCCGACGGCATATGGAGAGGCAGCGTTCCGACGGCGATCACATCAACTCTTGATCCATTGCCGACCCGCATTGTGACCTCATCCCTTGCTAGTTGTCGCTTGTTCCGCAGCCCCTGAACCGAGTTACATATATTAGCAACCGATCCCGTATCAAATACCCAGGTGCTACTGCCGAGTACTAGTCAAGTACACATCAATAACATGTATATCACATATACCTTTGTTTGCCTTGCCGGCCTTTTTGTCCGCCAAATACTTGGGGCAGTTGCGCTTCCAATGGCCAGTCCCCTTGCAATAGTAGCACTCGGTGTCAGACTTAGGGCCAGCTCGGGGTTTCTTTTCAGGCGCGGCAACAGATTTGCCGCCCTTCTTTCCCTTCTGCTTGCCTTTCTTGTCCTTCTTGAAACCGGTGGTCTTATTGATCATCAACACTTGATGTTCTTTCCTAATCTCCACTTCTGCAGTCTTAAGCATTGACAGAAACTCGGGAAGAGACTTCTTCATGCCCTGCATATTATAGTTCATCACGAAGCTCTTGTAGCTAGGTGGCAGAGATTGGAGAACACGATGTATACCTAAGTCAATGGGAATCGTTATTCCCAAGGACACAAGCTTATCGGCGTACCCAGACATTTTGAGTACGTGCTCACTAACGGAGCTGTTCTCTTCCATCATGCACCTAAAGAACTTTTCAGAAGCATTATAACTCTCTACGGCAGCATGGGTATCGAAAATCATTTTCAATTCTCCCATGGTATCAAAGGCATTGCCATTTTCGAAACGTTTTCGAAGTTCTGGTTCTAGCCCATACAGTATGCCGCAATGAACTAAGTTGTGGTCCTCCTAACGAGTTATATAGACGTTCTTTTCCTCGTCAGGGGCATCAGGAGCTGGTGGGGGGCCTAGCGGCGCCTCTAGCATATATTGCTTTTGTGCAGCAGTGAGGAGAATCCTCAAATTCATAGCCCAGTTGGTGAAGTTGGTACCATTCGCAGCAAGCTTCTCTTTCTCCATGAACACATTGAAATTAAAAGCAGGTGGTGCCATCTACAACAGAATTTGTAAAATATATTTAGACTAAGTTTATGATAGATTGAGTTCAACTAATCCAAATTACTAAGGAACTCCCACTCAAAAACGACATCCCTCGTGTCCTTTTGGTGATTACATGAACCAATCCACTACACCAAGTCGATCATCACGTGAGTCGTGTAGCTTCAAAGGTGAGTATCTATATAGGCATCATATCAACTATATGACTCATGCTTAACCTTTCGGTCCGTGTTCACGAGGCCAATGTCTGTACATGCTAGGCTCGTCAAGTAAGAACCTTAGTATTCGCGTGTGTAAAACCTGTCTTACACCACCCTGTGTATGAAAGCGTAGGAGTCGAGAACACCCCCGATCATCACGTGATGCCTCCACACACGATCCCAAAACGGGGCAACTTAAGGAAGACACATTTATCCTTGATATCTAAATGAGGGATCATCGTTATAATGCTACCAAAAGCGCCAAACTAGAATATAAGATGTTTACATCTAATGTGTGAAGTGAGGTGATCTGGTCCATGCATTTTGATCTCTATCATTTGCATCGTTGTATGATCTCTATCATTCCTTTGTGTTTAAGGCCAAGGGTCTATGGAACTTACACGTTAAGTGAGTTGTAAGAGTATCTATCATACATCTACTTACAACAATACCATATCAAGACACTAGCCCAGCAACGATCTAAACTAGACGCCTCTAATTTATCAATTGCAAGTTTTACGTGGCTTAGGGCTTCAGAGATAGAACCGGTCCTACCTACGAACATGAACCACAACGAGGATAACCAAGTTATTAGCAACTCGTTGTAAATCAGATATTGACTATAGTAGGAGAGACAGACACCCGCCAGCCACTTATGCAAAACAAGTTGCATGTCAGTCGTGGAACCGGTCTCATGTACGATGACATGTAAGGTTGGTCCGGGCCGCTTCATCCCACTATGCCACCAATATCCAAAGTACATAGAAGATGCAATAACATGATCATCATCGCCCACATATAAACATATGTGTACTACCCGTGCAAAGCACCTACGCATAGATCAGGCTCTGATACCACTGTTGGGTCTGCAGCATAGAAAACAAAAAATTTCCTACGATGAGAACTATACGCCAAGATCTATCTAGTAGATACAGAGCAACGGGTGGACATACATCCATGGAGAACTTACCCTCGAAGACAACGAGTTTTGTTAACGAGTCGGAACTCGTGGTTGATGTAGTCGTACGCTTGCCGATCTCAAGATCGTGTGGAAGTCCGAGCGCCGCAAATCAGCAGCGCATCCATCCTCGCACACACGTTCAAGCCACCGGACAACCTCCACCTCCTCGCTCCAGCGAATCAGCGGAAGCAGCAACTCCTTCCAGACGCAAGGCCACCGGGAACATGTATCTCGCTAATCCGAGACCATGGGGGAATATCTAGAGGGGGAGAGAGATCCTTCACGAGGAGGTGTGAGGATGAAGGAGGGAAGGGTGGCCTTTTATAGGAGGAGGGGGGATGCCCCTCTCTCCATGGCCGGCGCATGGGGGGTGACCCCTCACCTCCCCCATTCATGTGGTGGTAACCCCTCCACATTAAAATGCCCTTAAATTCTCTTTTAAAGTCTCCACTTTAAATGCATTAAATTTCTCCAAATTTAATGCTCTCTCATTTAATATAAAACTTCTCTATTTATTTATCAGAATTTGTTAATTACTTTAATTAACAAACATTCACATAAAACCCCTTGCAACATTTCAATATTCCATGCAGAACCACTTT